>PVJH01000008.1:522925-616784 GCA_004026705.1 Nesogale talazaci | reverse complement strand
TCCTCCATTTCCAGCTCATGCTGGACTGTACCGTAAGCAACAAGTGAAATGAGTTCAGTGATCTCATGCTAGTCCTTCGACTCCTGTCCACATCACTAAGCGACTGCACAGTTTGGCACCGGCCAGGATGAGTCAGCAGTCTCTGGTCATGAGAGGCCAGGCCTGGGAGAGCAGTGAGTTTAGGTCAGGAGGAAAGTGAAGTGGAAAGGCAGTCTAGAGGGCACGATTCAGGCTCTGTCATACAACAGGGCGCAGCAGGTCCCAGCTGAGAGGTAAGGGTTGGGAGGGGAGGGTGAGGAGCACAAGGAGCAACTTAAAATTGCTGCTGATCCCAACAGAAAGTCACTGTCCTCGAGTGGATTCTGATTCATCGTAAGGATGTTAAATAGGGTTTCTGAAGCTGTCACTACTGATGAGAGCAACTAGCCTCATCTTTTATCCACAGAACAGGTGGCAGGTTTGAACAGCCAGTCTTGTGGTTAGAAGTCTACCACCCAGGGTCCTTACCTAGGTGACCAAGAGCAAAATAAAGGACCACAGTAAAAAAAACAAAAACAAAAAAAAAAAAGCAGGGCGCTGGTGGATTCCTAGAGGACCAAAGATGCTCACGAAGATTTTGGGAATGCCTTTCTTTTCACATGTTTTGGAAGGTGAACTAAGAAATGACATTGATCTACGTACTCTCCCAGTATTTTGGTCCTACTTTCCCAATCTAGTAAATAATGAGACAAACAAACATAAAAAACAGCACTGTGCTTAACTAGGGAGAAGTGTCGTTCATAGAAACATAGGCTTAAAAGTAAGCCTTGAACAGCTCAAAGGCAAACATTTGGATCAAAAGTGTCTTTGTGTGGCCTGCACAATACTGGACATGAAATGGTCAAACAAATATGCATTCCTGAGTACAACATGGGCAGTGGTAGAGATGAGAAACAAGAGAGGCAGAACAAATTCATTGATGTGGCTAGCAACATACGTCTTGGTGCTATGATCTACTCAATGGGGTCACAACCAACCTCCAGTAGGAAGTAAGGCTTCTCATCAAAATGATTATCAGACATTTCTTGGGCACAAAAAGCTGACTTCAGCAAATAATATTTACTGGGGAGGGAATACATGCAATGAGGGGAGAAGTAGGCTCATAAAATAAATCGGAACTAGACATACAGTAAATCAGAGCTGACTGAGAAGAATCTTGGCCTTGGAAACAAATTTGGAGGGACCACATCATGATAAGGAAAGGGAAGTGGAGACAGAATTATCAGCAGATGGTAATAATGGACCTGAACTAAGCACTAGGTAATCTCAAGACAAGTGCAACCAGACTGGCACAGGATATGGCATTCGTAATCTCAGAGTTGGGAAGCACTAATGAGGGATTTCTCTGATACTCGTTGAAGAGAAATACTAAAAACCCATCATATATTTCTAGTTATTTTTCCTGGCACATGTAAATGAATAAGAAAATGTTAATATTATTGGGTTTTCAATAATGAACATTATGTTCAATGAAGAACATTATGTTATTTCAACACATCTTTAGAAATCTACTTCTCCAACTAGCCTCAGTCAAATTCTCTATGAAATGGAAGTCATATTATCATCTTCAATGAGTTATTATAAGAACAAAATCAATGTTCCTAAGACCTTATCATAGCAGTACCAGAAAAATGACAATTACTATATTATCATATCATCTTTCCATGTGCTACGTGGGGAAAAAAAAAACTCTTCAATGCGGTTCCACTGAACTTCATAGAACCAATCTGTAGACTATAGAAGATCAGTTAATTCCCTTTAGAGGAAATGGCTTTAAGAAGTTTATTTTTTGCTAGGTATGCTAAACGTTAACTTTGACCACAGAACATTTCAATATTATGTGAAAGCCTTGATTTGGGTACCCATGTTATTAGCCAAGCGTTGGGCTGCTAACCACAAGGTTGGCAGTCCAAACCCACCAGCAGCTCCTCGGGAGAAGGGCGAGGCTCTTTGCTCCCATAGAGAGTTACAAAAGGCCTTGGAGACTCCATGGAGGGTTGCTCTGGGTAACAACCGACTCTTTGGCAATGTGCATTTTTACATGTCTGTGCTGCCAAGTGGCTGGTGTAGTGGGTAAGCACTAGACTGTTAACCACACAGGTGGGCAGTTTGAAGCTATAGGCTACTGTGAGGAGAGAGATGTGGAGGTCCACACTCATAAAGATGACGACACACTTGGAAACCCTGTGGGATAGCTCGTCTCTGGCCTTCAGGGCCAGGTGAGTCAGAATCAACTGGAATGCAATAGGCTAAATGTCCTCTGAACAACGGAGAGCTAAAAGTCTCCAGTAACTAGAAGCCTTAAAAAGAAGAGAGGGATTTTTGGAAGCTTCTCCAAAAGCAACAGGATAAAAGGGCTATTGGCCTTGAACCGCATGATGAGGGTTTTTTTTACCAAAAGAGAAATTTAGTCCAGTTGATCATCCCAACCTAATTGATTAATTGTGGGCCTGACCATCTGGCTGATGAATGCTGACACCCAGCAGTGATTACTGTGTAACCCAAATCCGGATGTGCTCTCCCTGATGCCTCCCACAGTAATGGCAGCTCTGAACTTAAGGTTAGTTTATTCAGGCCCCTTGGCTCAGTTTCTTCATGGAACGGTGATTGTGGCAGGGAATATTTTACTAGACCTGGTCAAGCATTATCTTCTCTTATTTCAGTTACCCCCACCTTCTCAACCCCATGCCTACCCACCTAGAGGCCCTCTCTTGTATATAATCACTTCTCAGGCAGAGCATCTCATCTGTAGTTTTCATTAGATTGAGTAATTCTCTCATTTTCAGTTGCTTGCTAGTCTGGGGTGGGGGTGGGGGACTCTGTGTGTGTGTGTTTGTGTGTGTGTGTGTGTGTGTGTGTGTCTAAAAGACCTGTCATTTTCACAAGAGCATCCTATGGAAATATTTTTCTTGTTAGCTCTTTTGCTCTGGGTTTCTAATAAATGAAACTGTTTGGCTTGCCTCATGATTCTGATCAAAAGGCCTTCCTCTGGCCCCAGTTTGCCACGAGGGTAAGAGAATACAGAGATTGATAAAAGCCAGTCTTTACACCTTAAACCTACTTCTGAGTTAGGTATGGTCCATGGAGAAGATACTCGTCACTCAGACACCTCGGCATGTTGCACTCACTGCAAGAGGAAGAAAGGGCGGCCTGTGCAAATCAAAAGAATCCACAGCAATAATATGCACCAGCCCACCTACACCTGGAGATAACATACACAGGAAGATGCCAGAAGCAGATCAAACCTGATACATAAATATCAGCCGGGGGGGTGGGGGGTGGCCGGTGGTGGTGGCGATTATAACCAAATTGCTTTATTGCTTTTGTGGGAAGACACAGGGGAGTAAACTGACACAAAACGTCTTGCACAAGCTTGGCCAATGAGTCATAATGAGGGAGAACCATCCATTTCCTCTTTCCTTTTCACAGCCGGATTGCCACCTCTAAGTCCATCAATGCTCTCTCCCCCCACAGATGCTGACTTTTAATATGTTCCAGGCTGGGTTAGTGTTAATTTTCAGTCGAGGAAGGCAGTAGCATGCTGAACTACAGAATCCCAGACGGGGAGTTGGGAAATGCGTTTGGCCTGACTGTCAATAAATAGCTATGTGTCTTGGGCAAGTCAAGTCCCTTAACTCCCCACGTCTCAGTCTCTTCATTGAAAAATGATAGGGTAGGGCAGCAGGCATGCCACAGTCGCTGCCAACACTAAGATTCTATGGTTCTATAGCTCATTTCCTTTTTTCCTCTGGCACCAACTGCTCAACAGCTCGGCGTATAGTCATTTCTCTGCCCTCACTTACGGTTGGAAAATATCTCCTTCATTTACTACCTGGTATGTTGGATTTGCAACCTCTCTCCCGCTCTCTCTTTTGGATGCAAGGCATTTTGAGTCATAAACATTCACACATCCAGATAGCTGCTTTAAATTTGAAGGTTTTTAAGGAGAATGGCATTCCCATGTAGAGCAGTTAGTGTAACTCGGCATGGAGGAAGCCAGCCATCCAAAAATGGAGCAAAGGGGCCAATTCACAAATGAGAGGAAGCCTTTCATAATAAAAGTCTCCAGACTCTTCGGTGTAGATGAAGCTAAAATGCTACCAACTTCCAACTCTTTCCCCAATCCATTGCAGACACCATCCCAAACATTTAGGACTGCAAATCTGAGGACAGGCACTGGCAGTGATGCAGTTCTTATTTCACCTCCATCCTTTCATCGCCAAGTAGGATTTAGGATGGTATAATAATAAGAGCCAAGAGAACGGTCTGTCATTTATTTTCCTCCAAACTTTTTGAAATTTCCCATTTGGGTTCTGTTTCCCAGTTTTAATTTGGTAACTGCCATCTTTCAGCATTTCTTTTAACAGGTTACTAATAATTTCTGATACAGGATCTCATATTTCATTTTGTGCTGCTAGAACTGCTGTTAATATTTCATCTGCCTTCAATTCGGCTCTGAATTACAGCTGCTGTGTTTTTGATCCCCTGTTCTCTGGTTCTGGGGATTTGCTCACCACTGCTCACCTGGCTTGTCCATCGCTTGTGAGGTATAAACACCCCGTCGACTGGCTCAGGAGTTTGTCAGGAATATTCTAGGTGTAGTTAAGGGACTCTTTTTTCTGAATCTTTGATCTTGTGGATAACTGCCTTAGTGCTAGGATTCAGGCAGCAGGGGGCAGTAGTTGAGATCCAGCGCTTATTTGACATATCTGGCTTCAAATTTTGCTTCTGAAACTTACTGACTGCATCATCTTCAATGAGTTCTCTAACCTTCCCAAGCCTCTGCTTCCCCATTTGTTAAAAAGGGATAATAATAGTATCTGCTTCTACTGAGGACTCAATAAATTAATTTAAAGTGCCGACGACTTTCTGAGTTCTCAATAAATGATGGCTCTCATTATTACCCCAGGATTAATAATTTACAAATTCACATTCTAGTACAATATTATTATTTTCCAATTATTTTCTGGTGAAATAATTATTTTGAAGTCTGGACTTTTGTTGATGGCTTTATGTTAGCCTCCATTTTAAAAGCACTCAGTGAAATCAAGTAGAATATTTATAAATTAATTTTTCAAGCCATATGTACCATAAAAAAAATCAAATACAGCATCTATTAAGCCACTTCCCACTCCCAAAGCCAAATTTACAAAACATTCCATTCATCTGATAGTCAGGCCGACATATGGCACATGGTACCAACGCTCATCCACTTTATAACAACCAAACACAAACGCACTACCATGGAGTCGATTCTGACTCAGGGAAACACTTCCCAGGACTTCTGAGACTGCATATCTTTACCTTGTCTTTCTCCTCCAGCTGGTAGGCTCGAACCACTGATGCCGTGGTTCGCAGCCTACTGTCTGACCTCCAGAGCCACCAGGGCTCCTTATGTTTATGTTCCCTCATGGAAGACTACACATTTTCATATTCTTTGGAGTATCAGTTAGCATCCAACAGAAGAGCGAAGCCACACGGCAACTTGTACTGGGGACTCTTGTACCACCTGGAAATTATTTATTATAATGGGAGGTTTGGAGGCACGAGGGAGAAGCTACTAAGACATAGAAGTGCTCTGAATGAGAAGTTGTGACTGTCGGTTGTCATCGAGTCTGCCCCATCCCCTGCTGACCCCATGTCCTGCGCCAGCCCCATGATCTTCTCCAGACTAAGATGATCAATAGAGTTTTCACTGGCTGATGTTCAGAAGTGTAGTACCAAGATTTTCTGCCTGGCCGGCCTTAGTCTGAAAGCTCTCCTGAAACATCTTAAGCATCATCGCAACACATAAGTCACCTGTTGATAGATGGGGTTTAGGTAGGTGTGATATGGATGTGACCAGAAACCAAACCAAGGCTTCCTCCTGGAAGATGAGCATTCTGCACTGAAATACCACTGCTCTCATATAAAGAATACAAAGATGGCGAATACAAGGGGTAGCCACTCCCCTTCTGATTGACTTAAGAGTTCCATAACAAGAGTCCTCCCTTGCCTACCCCCACCCTCACCCCCCGACCGCAGGTTAAGATTCAGACCCTGTTGGACAGGGCACACCACGACAAAACGACTGCGAACCAGAGGTCCAGAGCAATTTGCATGGGGGAATTATGCATGCTGCAGCCTCCTACCACTGGAGAAGTCACCTGTGATGTAGGATCTGGAAACTGGAAAAAATGCTGGAGACATTTACCAAATTGGTACACAAGAACCAGGAAGGAAAAGAGCTTCTTCCTGCAATGTTCTTCCACCATCCTCTACTGAAAAGGTGCTCTTGTACCAGTGGGCAAAGGAAAAACATTTTCTTAAGACTTTTCTTAATTATCCCCCGATCATCCTGTATTCTTTAAGAAAATCTATCAGTATTACAGCTTTGCAAATCCCCCCCACAGTTACCCTAACCTTCTGAGCTAGCCTTGTCCCCTTGCATTTAACTGGCCCAGCAGCTACTCTGGGAAGACATGGTTGTGATTGGATCTTGCTCTTTGGATATTCTTGTTAAATGCAAGACGCAACCCCAGTTACAATTTGTTCCACAATATTATCTTCATTAGCTTTGATCGTGCTGAAAAGATGGGTGGGAGGTCAGCTAGCTATTTAAACTAGCCATTCGTTGCACAACACTCTTGGCACGCACTGAACTCAAAGCTTACTGAGGCCAAAATGTTTGCTTAAAGTTGAAAATGCACAACCCTGTGAGATCCCAACTGCAGTAGCTAGCTCATTCACAGTAATTCTATGGTCATCTTCCACCTTTTTTGGGGGGGAATTTGATCAATTTCACTTGTCAAGATTGTTGGTCTTTCCTTTCTTGGTTCATCTTTAACATCTTCCCAACCTTCAAAACACATGAGCCATTAAAAACCATTAAATTATTGGATGCAGCAGTCCCAAAATCTCATTACAAAGCGTCGACAATTTGGGAAGATGTCCACTTGAGTGCTGTTTAAAATTTGGTATTGGCCCTGACCTCAAAATAATTTACACAGTATATTCTCTTTTTATGAGGCAGGTTTTCTTATGAGGCTTAGATAAGTGTATTGCTGAGAAAGACTATTGATAGTCTTCCTCTGATCACAGAGATATGATTCAATATCTTTTGTTTTGGGTAAATTCATGCAAGTAAACCTATGCAAGTAGAAACTGAAATTCTAGTAACAATATTTTTTACTTAACCTCATATATTGAGAACTGGCACAAGTATCTTTATTATTCGCTCACTCTGATCTCTCTTAGGAGATTATAGTTCAGTGTTCTCAGTTTACCATACTGCTGTGTGCTCTTACTAATAAATTAGGTCTTCCTCCATAGCTAAAAATGCAATGGTAGTACTTGTACAACAATCTTCTCAATATATGTGTTTCATATATTCAAGAAAAAAGATGCACCAAATGCTAAACTATTTTACAACAGACCAGGCTTACTCATTTGATAGAGTGGTGGTACCTCAGAGACGGAAACCTTAGCTACCCTTCGGGTCTGGAGTTTAACTTCATTCCTTACCCCCTTGTTAGAATAATCCACCATTTAGGTAAAATAGGCAATATTTACTCAAAGACAAAGTTCAAAGGGTTAGCCAGAGAGGAGGGATCCAAACAGGAAATGAGATCGGTGATGGTACATTGAGGGGATTGTAATACAAGAGTTGAAACAAAAGGGGTATGAGTTGCTGAATGTGAAACTGATGGTTTGCTCTGTAAATCTTCACTTAATTCGTCACAATTTTTTAAACTATTGCCCTAAATTTATAAATTTAGTGATTGCATTCCAAAATATCAACTAAGTAGATGATTGAGAGAACGATTACAATAACCCCTAGCTTTGAGAGAGGTAAAATAAGACAGAACAAAAACCCTACCTGAATAATAATTTCTTCCTTTCTCTCTCCTTTTTATCGACGCTAGAATCAATATTTGACTGTTCTCCTGGGGAGCGGGGGTCAGTGGCTAAGCTCTTGGCTGCTAATCCAAATGTCAGGGATTCAAACTTACACACCGCTGCACAGGAGAAAGAGAGGCCACTGTGCCCCCGGAAAGACTGACAGCCTTGGAGACCCTCTAAGGAAGGTCGTGTCTCCAGGAGTCATCAGCATCAACTTGATAAAGACAGGAGAATGATTAATTATGTTACAACTTTTTAGTAGCACAATATACTTATTTAATAGGGGGATATGCCCATGATTCCTGTTCTGTATAGTTCTACCTTCAATGTTAGAGAGGCTTCCTCAAGCATGCTCTAGATCAGGAAGACATTGGTGCATTGCGACAGCTGGTTTCAAATATAGGTGGGGTATTGTGGTGGTCATGTGCTCATGGTTGAGATGGAGGGGTGGAGTCTAGCCTGTTCATCTGGAGATGGCCATTGAGTAGCCAATGAGGCCTCTGTGTGGGCATGGCTTTCTCCTGATCCATCTGGGAAATCTTCCGGTATTTCCCTTGTGGAGATGAGAAGCTATCTCCCCAGTTGTTGGGAGTTAGTCTCAGAGACAACAAACTATGGACGAAACAAGATGGCAGTGTCCAAGGAGCTGAAGGAGCCCGAGGAGAAGCCACACGACTTCACCCTGATGGAACCAGACCTCCGAAGCTGGAGAAGTTATGTGGAGATCCCTGCCAGCGCTGAGTTGCTTCTACCACCACTGGATGCTATTGATGGGCCCTGAGCCCTGAAAATGAGGAGCCATAAAAGGACCCCTGCCAGCTCCAGGACTCTGCACCCACTAGTCTGTGACTTTGTGAGTTGGAAGGAGACATTACAGACTGATATTGGGCATATGGGCTAATATCGGACTTAGGACTTTGGACTGGACTAGGCTGGGATGCTTTCTCAATGTCTCATTCCTCTTGTCTATAAACCCTTTCCTTATATCCATATGTGTGTCTATGGATTTGTTCCTCTAGTCTACCGGGACTAACACAGGTATACAGTCCAGAACACACTATCGTCTCCTAATTCCTTAATTTCAGAAAGAAGGGGACAGAGCACAGAACCTGTAGCTTGCTATGGTTTGGCGTAGGGTTTTAAAACACAAACTCCTGGCATTAGACAAAGGTGGTGTTTGTGCGAGGTGGAGAAGAAGCGCTCAGGGAGCCAAGACCACAGGTACCACTCACACTCTGCCAGGTCATAGTAGTGCTTTCTGCTCTCTCTAGTATGAAATTGATCTGCTCGTTTCCTCACAGTCGTGCTTCTTGCAAACCAGCGGGGCATTATCAAGCAAAGCCAGCCTGTTGGGTTGTCTCACAGTCAGATTGTAGGCATTGCTGGCAGCCCCAGGTGGGTGTCTTAGGATCTTTTGTTTGTGTTGTGTGCGGAGATTGGGGGATAAACTTAATGACCCTACACTTGATACCCCCGCCCCAGCACCACCCACTCTCCCTGTAATTCTGAGTCTAAGAGGAGATGATGACAAAGGAGAGTCATAAGTCCATGTGGATCAGGCAGGCAGGTCCATTTTCTTTTAGGTTGCCCTTCTGTGCAGCGGGCTTCTCTGCTATGACCCACTATACTTACCCTGTCGGCTGCTCTCACTAGCACCATGCCTTTTTAATCAGCCTTCCTGGGGGCTGCATTTGATTACAGCATTTGTGTTCTATTTTGATTCTTTTGTACCGTGCCCTGTGGTGTTAGCTTGAAAGGTGTTATTTATAAAATGAAATTCTATTGTATTGCCACTTGGATTCAAAGAGGACATATAATATTAATGCAGAATGTATTTAATAATATCCTGAATCTATTAAATCAATTTCTTCATGAGAACACAGAATGGGGGGGAGGCAGTGGGTTGGTAACCAGGTAATAAGACTTAAGTATCACCTGAGCCTTCCCTCACATGGGTTTCTGAAGCTGACATGAGAACCTTTCTCTTAACAGCAGGGTTTCCAGGAGGAGACTGCCTTTCCTCAGCCAGACCAGCGGCGTGGACACCTGTTTAAACACTCAGTTTTGCAGGCCCAGCATTCTTCCAAGTTTAACGAAGAAAAAAAATTTTTTTTTGACTAAAGTAATCAGGAGACAAAACATGAGTATGCATCCCCTGACCCAATACATTTTTTTAATTATTTAGGAAGATTGGGTTGAAGAAGGAAATAAAATCACCTGTTTCTAAGGATCGGCTTTCAAGATTTATAAGAAGGCATGTGTGTGTCTTCTGTTCTTGACTCCTCTCAAGAGTGGATTAGGAAAATTCTACCGAGACCCAGATCTGAGAGAGAGTTTCTAGAGTGACATGTTTAGAATATCGTTCTCAACTCGCACAAGTGCAGGTTTCTTCACAGCTGCTGTGCCTATAGTCAAATGTTTATGGATGAGCTTGATGGAGGAGTCCCCAACGTTTCTTCACTTCTAATTTTAATGCAAACGGGAGACTGAAACACCCTATCACTGTGTCTGTCACAGCCTGCATGGCACATCTGCTGCTGCTTCCCACAGCACCTTTTCTCGTTTTCCTTTTGATACTTCTAAAATCATCAATGACTGGAGAGCTAATTTGGGTGAAAAAGAAGGAAGGAGTGGGTGCAAGGTAGCCTAGCAATTAGGCTCTGGAGAACTCACCAGAGAAAAGGGTCACTTTCAGAGGAAACTGGCTGAGCAGTTTGGGAGCTAGAGCCCGCGAGTTTCCCGGTTCTTACTCGCTGGTTTGCTGAGAGAATGCCAGCAAACACAAGAGCCAGTTTCCTAATCACTGGAATGGAAGCAGCAACACTTACTCGTTTCCACTTACATTGCATTACTTTTTAGCAAGAATGAGACAATGGTTCTGCAATACTCTAATTTTTTTTTTTTTGTAATGAAGATGTGATAGAACACCCAATGGTATGGGGGGAAAAATGAAACTTCCAGGACCAATTTCGGCTCTCCAAATCCAGACATGAGAAACAGTGGCAAATAAATCATATGTTGAGAATGTTATTCATAAACAGTATCCCAAGATTGGAGAATATGTGTATCAAACTCCAACTCATTGAATCATAAGCTACTAGCATGGACCAAGAGGAGCTCTGGTCTGGCACAGTGGCTAAGCTCTGGGCTGCTATCCCCAAGACTGATGACTTGAACCCACTAGCTGCCCTACAGAAGAAAAGTGTGACAGACTCCTTCCACCCAACGTTTCAGCCTCGGAAACCCTCTTGGGCAGCTCTACCCTGGCTTGGAAGGTTGGTATGAACTGGAATTGACGCAGCGGTGATTGGTTTGGTGGATTTTGTTCTAGCATCAACACGAGGTGTTAAATGCATGTCTGCTAACCAAAAGGTGGACAGTTCAAACCCACCCGCCCTCTGAGAGAGAACAGACCTGCTAAACTGCCTCCGTAGATATTAAAGTCTGGAAAACATTCAGTGGCAGTTCTACTTTCTCCCACGGGGCACTTATGAGTTGAAATAAATTGGCTGGCACCTAACAACTACAAGAACTGATCTCATATTCTTTATATCTGCATACTTACTCCTATGTTGTACCACACTGGTTTGCCTCAGTTAGGCATTCTATAAATACTTGCTATATTGAACTAAAAAATGAGTTCATAAATTTTAGAGTTGAGGGCTGAGCCCTGGTGGCGTAGTGGTTGTGTGCGGGACTGCAGCCCACAGGGTTGGCAGTTCAAATCCAGCAGCAGCTCTCCAGGAGCAAGGCTGGGCTTCTTACTCCCACCAGGGCAGTGATGCCAAAAAAAAAAAAAAAAGAATCAAGAAGACCCAATGCCCAGGGTCCTCAGGGTCCAAAGTACACACTCTGTGACTTGCTTGTCCCTCCGGATGGATGATCAGTAAAATCCCCACTTCTTGCTTCTGAGATGACTGATTTTAAATCCAAAAGGAGTTGAATGTATGTAGGGACATTGTGAGTCCAGCAACCTCAGTTTGCAGATGATAAAACTGAGGGCTAGATAAATTAAATAACTTATTCATGCCCAAGTATTATTTTAAGCTAATATTTGAGTTTATAGAGGAGTTGTTTTCAAAGGTCTGCCATTGGAAATACATCACTCAATCCATTAAAGCAAATGAGATGTTGCATTGTAAAAATTGGAAATAATATTCAGCTAAAAAAGACAACAACATAAAGAATAACTAACTAACCAAGGAAGCCGAGGCCTGAAGTATCAAGCAAACTTTATCAAGCAGACATGCTAGAAATGCCACATTCATAAGTTCGCAATTCTTAATATTGAATGTTTTGATCAGTCCACTGGAATATTTTTGGGGGGGCATCACTGCTCTCTGGTGGTCTGCTCCTGAGAGCCGCCGCTGGATTTGAACCGCCAACCCCACGGGGCACAGTCCCACATGCAACCACTTACGCCACCGGGGCTCAGCCCCCACTGGAATATTTTTAAGGTGAAATGAAGGTCTAAAGATAAATAATAATACCAAATCCTTAAAATTATCCTGGAATTCATGTAAGTCCAATTAAAAAATGAAATTACTTGCATTTATTATTTTAATATTCTACTAAGTCATACTATGGAATCAAAATATTAAACTTGTAGTAGAGGAAACAGAATAAGACAGGACACAGTATCCTTTCTATACTAATGAGCAGGGAGCTCACTCAGAGGTGGGTGACGTTTGTGCTGTGAACCCTGGGTAGCCATGAGTCACAGCTGATTCTACAACACAGAAAAGCAATAGCTATGGTGGGAAACGGTTTAAACTGGAAAAGGGCTGTCTTCTTTCACGTCATTTAATCTATAGATTGAAACACAATTGAGGAAATTGGACTATTTGAACAAGAACACAGCAGCACAATTGGACTAAGATTAATTAAGAACCTGCTACATACACATGCCATAACATTGCTCACTGAAAACAACACAGCACTTACTGATAAAGGGACAAGAGAACAGCCTTTCATTTGGACTACAGCCTATGTAAAAAAGACAAAAATCCTCAGAGCCTCACGATAAACAGAAAGATAACCAAAGTCATCAAGGATTTCATTCTACTTAGATCCATAATCAATGCCCAAGGAACCCAATAAAACAAACAAAAGTATCTGCCATTGAGCTGATTGAAACTCATCGTGACCCTATTGGGCAGGATAGGACCCTGTTGCCCTTGTAATGTGCTGAGCCTGTAAATCTTTATAGAAGATAGAAAGTTCTAGTGACTTCGGACTGCTGACCTTGTAGTAACTGCTAGGCCACTCGGGCTCCTTGTTCAAGGAACCAGCAGTCAAGAAATGGTATGATACTCAGGTATTACTACTTAACGTTATGTAATAGAATCAGTGAAGAGGAGGAAACCAGGTCAAGAAAGAAAAATCGGAGTAGAAAATAAGAAAAGAGAGATTTGTTACAACTTCCTTCAGTGATTACATACAATCAGACAAAACACCTACGTTTTAAAAAATTAGTAGCAATATTTTCAGCATGAAACAGGCCATTTGAGTAACTCTCCAGGACTGATGGTCTACAGAAGAGAGAATACCAACCAACAGGATTTCTAAGGAAGGCAGTGCTCTGCCGTTCAGCTCTATTAAAATAAGTGAGAGGCAGCACTTGTTATACACCACTAGTAAGGAGGCATGTTCTCTGTCCCTTAGGTAGCATGACTGTAACTCACTTAAATGCTCCAGACGCTTTAACATGCTAATTAGCTTCCAAAATCTTTCATCTGAGGTTGGAGCCTATGCGTGAGGAAACTGTTAGAGCGTTTGCTTTTGGAGAGGAGACCACATAAGTTGGTACTGTAACGACGTCCAAGCCTTCCAAATATTACAAGAAATGGAGAACTGTTGGGAGAGAAATAAGTAGCTGTGGGTCGTCTTAGGTTAGTGACCTTAAATGTAAGGTGTGATTTAAACAGAGGCCAATATAATCATGGCAGGAGGTGGGGAAAAAAAAGACACGGAGCTGACTGCAGGTATGGAGGACTGGTAACAACTTTCAGTTTGGACTAAAACGGCAGGATTCTGTCAAAGGCTCCACAAACAAAAGGCTGGGTTATGTAACACATCTTGTCTTCCCTCGCGAACTACTCTACAACAGCGTTTCATTAGTGAGTACCCTGTCTGCTCCCCCCCAACCCCCCTGGACATTTTACCACTTCCAGACTGCAGCTTGTCCAGAAGGGAAACTTACCTCAAATAGAAGTTGAGATGTGTGAGAAAACAGGAACCAGATCGAGTTATTTTGAACTTTACACTGACTGGGAAATAACTTTTTAAAGTTAGGTGAATGAGAAATAATCTTAGTTGAAGACTTTCTGAAGAATTCAGCAATGGCTCCGGACATTTTTTAACCCTCTGATTTACTGGGGGCGCTATTCTGTAACATTCTTGGGTCACTTTTCAGTACATCAGTTAATAGACAGTTGGATGAGATCTCGTCACAGGGATGGATGGCTTCTGCTGCTGTGGCTGTGTTAGGTACTGTCTGCTTGACTGACCAGGGACCCCTCTCTCTGCGGCGGAGCACAGGGGAACACAAGACTGCCCCATCTGTGCCATACGCAAAAGAGTTGCCATGTTGGACCCCGGGTTTGAAACTACTGCGTCAATCTGTTTACTTGAGTCTTCCTGTTCCCCCACCCCAGGACATACCCCCAATTCTCTACTTTATCCAACATGTTGTCCTAGTCCAGGGCCTGGATTCTCCTGTTAATATGTGCAAAAATAAGAGATAAAGTCTCATGTCCACGGTGTATTTTGATTGTTCTTCTTCTAAGACAGATGATTTGTTCTTTTGGAAGGCCATGGCATATTCAGTATTTTGTGACAAAGCCATAGTTCAAATCTCTCACTTTTTCTTCTGTCTCCCATCATTCACTGTCCAGCTTGCATGTACGTACGAGGTGACTGAAAACACCCTCCTTGGGCGAGGAGCCCTTTAGACCTCAAAGGGGCCCTTTTTGGATCTTCATCCTTTAAGGAGATCTTTTACAGGACAAATGCCCAGTGCTATACACTATTTGATTTCGTGACTACTGTGTCCCTAAGTGCTGATTGGGGACCCAAATGAAATGAAATTCTTGACAACTTCAATGTTCTATTTCTTTCTTTCTTTCTGTAATTCCCATTTATCCCATTATTGCTTCAGTTGTGAGGATTTTTGTTTTCTCTATGCTAAGATATAATCCCTACTAAAAGTTATAACCTTTGATCTCTATCAGTAAGTGCGGTAAGTCCTCCTTGCTTCTGCATATTGCAGGCTGTTAGTGAGACTTCCTCCAACCCGCTGTCCTGTTCTTCCACACACAACTATTTCTCAGATTATTTGCCCACAATACATATTTGTATTTGTACATAATATTTGTATTTGTACAAATTGTACAATTTGTACAAATTGTATTTGTATTTGTATTTGTACATAATATTACCCATTTTTTAAAAGAAATAATGCACATATTGTGGCGCCATTTAAAGGGTAAAAATGGCCAAATCAAGTTTATTTGCTATTCTTTTAGCACTTTAATTAATTTATCAGTTAATAACTTAAGAGTTTTCAACTATAGATTTGCTCTTCAACATTTCAAAGATTGTCTATTATATACTATTTAGACACTTAGGCAGGTGACTGAGATTTACTTGAGGATACTACATAAAACCTGTCTTCTGACCTGAGAGTCTGAATTATAGATAGATATTTCAAAGTCAGTATAGTATGTAGCAATCTTTTAGGAAATGATCTTGGGGTTTGAAAAGCAGTATGGACCCTTCTTTTTAAAGAAAAGCTCTTGAGGGGATGCCCCCGAACGTCTTCATCTCTTGGGAAAATAATGAGATAAACTAAAATGTTTTACTCCAAATGTTTTGCTGGGAGAATGTGCACCTTAAAATCTAAGATGAGGATTGCTTTCATTGCTGCCAACTAGATTGTGACTCATGCGCACCCATGTGTGTGCAGTAGAACAGCTTCATAGTGCTTTCAAGACACAGACCTTTCAGAAGTCGTTTGTCCAGCCCGTCTCCTCAGGCACCACTGGACAGCTTCAAGGTCTAAGACAGTGGTCAACCATTTTAGTAGTTTCATGGGATTCTGTTACGATATTTCCTTAGAAGAAGAGGAAAATTGGGGAGTTGAGGGTTGGAATAGCAAGACTAGTGTTGAGAGAAATATTCAGCTGTTGGCCTCAAGTCTGGGAGTTCAAATTGACCAGCTGCTCCTCAGGAGAACAATGAGGCTCATAAACCCTCATAAACCTGCTATGGGGTTGCTGAGTCAGCATTGATTCACTGGCTTTTGATTTTGCTTTTATTGACACAAAAATGATAGGGTTAGAAAGGGGAGAGATTGGCAAGAAACTACCAAGAGAAGAGGCATGCCATGATGGGACTGTCGTCCAGCGTGGAAAAGGAGTACTTTAAACATCTTCCCACACCGGTTAGGGGGAAAAAAATGAACAAAAAACACTCCCAAAAGCCTCGCTCACACATTCCATCTATTAGAAGTTCATTTGTGTATAACAAGCCCCTCTTTTAAAATGCAAATTTGCCTTGTGAACCTGTAAACTTCAATCACACCTTATTGTTAATTACTTGGATGTTCTAGAATATGATCAACACTTAACTGATATTGGTAATCTAGGAATGAATAAATAGTTCAGGATGGAGGAAGGGGAGCTTTCCTGGAGTGCAGTCAGAGTTGGTGCAGTAGGAATGTTGCTTCTGGACAATATGAACATAAAAGTATTTTGCAGTTTTGTGTACTAGAGTGGCAGTAGCTAGCGTGTCACAGAATAAGCATTTTTCTTGACTGTCAGTGTGTAGCTGCGACCAGAACAAGTCTACATGCCTGCAAACCACAAGTTTCAAAAATATAACAAAGTTAATTGAGTTTAGTCTTTTGTGAAAATCTTTCTAGCTAATCCCTCTTATTTTCAAAACTGGACAGCCTCCTAGTATTAGACTTCTGGGTTTGAAATCCCACAGATAATTTTTAAAAAAGGAATAAGGTCTAGCCCCTTTCCATTGCCTCATAAGGTATTCTTGTCTTCTGGGCTAATCCTAGAACATACTGTGTACACTTCTATAGAACACAAAATGACATATTATTTCTACGTGACTTTGTAAATGCCAGTTGACCCAATAACAAAAGGTTCGATTGACTTAATTTAAGCTACCTGAAAATGAAAGTCTCTGCTAGGTAAAGTCAAAGACAGGGGCGATTTCATGATACCTTCTAAAATATTAATCAGCTTTTTAAAAAAATAAAAATAAATATACAAAAATCAGCACTGCTAAGAAAAGAATCATCTTTCCCGCCAAAATGTCTAATTTTAGTTTTTATGTAGTTGGGTACACATGCAAATGATTACATGAAAACATATGGTTGGAACATGCTTCTTCTCTCATTGGTGCTTTCTGTCTGAGGTGGCAACGTTTTCTGTAGCTGCTTCATGTGCTATTTCATTGTGGTAGTGACTTCTTGTTCTAAATAAATATATCCCTTTTCCATTGCTAATGAAATGAACTCTGATAAGGGAAAAAAATAAAGAAATCTTGTGATGAAAATCCCTTTTGAATAGATATGCACTGCGGCCTGATACCAGCTACAGGGGGACCATAAACATTGTTGCATATTCTTCAATCAATTGATCCCTTTGTGCTTTCTTCAACTGACTGCATTTTATTATCGATTTAGTAAAATGACAGTGGGAAATAGTGGGACAGGCATTCTCTGTGTGGCAGTTGCGCAAGAAAGCCTAGACAAGTCTTTCTTTAGGTTGAGGTATGCAGTTACACACTTCTATGTTCCATCAGATTAGGGGAGTGCCATTTTAAGGCATCTCACCCATGAGGAAGGGGATACAGCCCTCTCAGAGACGTTGGCATTTCACAAAGGGCAATCCTTAGTTATGATATATAATTCTCAGTTGATCTTTGCGTGTACTAGTTAAAGAATAAACTGGCAGGGGTGTAGTGCACCTCTTTCAATTGTAGAGCAATTGAGAATCTTTCCAACTCTCTAATTTGATTGCTTTGTTTATATTTTGTTCTCATCTCTCCTTATAATACTCGTTCATCTTTACCTACATATTTTACATCTCACCTTTCTTCTGCTCCTTGATAATATCTCTGCACGGTGACAAGTTTGCTGTAAGTATTTGCGAAATGTACAAATGACCACTTGGACAAATATTGTGAAGTGAAAATGGAAAAACCTTAGGTTAGACAAATCAATAAGTCTATAGCTTTGAAGAAAATAAATGATAGTTATAGAATGATCAATAATTCCAAGGATATTTAGGAAGGATAAAACCTAGGACGTTGAAAATGAAAAACTCTAAGTGCAATCTAAGATCAGTAAAGAATATACAGATAGATGATAGATAGGTAGAGAGATAAATCAATACAACTTAAAGCGTATTATAGAAGGAAGCTAAAACCTTATCAAAACTAGACTAAAATCAGAATGCTAGTAATACTATTATGTATATCTATATTTATTTCTGCTTAAACTCTGGAGGAAAAAAAAATCCCAGTGCCTCCAAACATAAAAAGGTGATAGAAACTTAAGAATCACAGAAAATAAAAAAAACAGGCTACATGTTCATGGTAAGTCTGATTGATTTATGTGGTAGTCCTGGTAGTTACACTCTATGTACTATCACCTACATTGTCTTAGGGTTGGTCTGTGTGGCCAACAAACCAGAAAACAAAATCCATTGCCTTTGAGTCAATTCAGCCCCACACTAAAAAACCAAATGTTGCTGCCACAGAGTCGATTCTAATTTATAGACACCCTGTAGGACAGGGTAGAATTTCCCATTTCGATTTTGGAGATTATAATTCTTTATGGGAGTAGAAAGCCCCATCTTTCTCTTGAGAAGTGGCTGGTGGTTTCAAACTTCTAATTTGAGGTTAGCAGCCTGACTTGTAGCCACTGTGCCACCAGGGTTTCATTCCATCCCATAGCTACCCTTTAAAGCAGAGGTTTCCAAACTTATATGGTCTACTGTCCTCTATAAAAAAAAAAAAATTCCTCATGACCTCCCTAGCAAAGAAAACCTTTTGTACTCCAGCCCAGAATCCAGGATAAAGTGTAGGTATCTGCTCTTACAGTGCCCTTAGATCATTCCACACACCACCGGGGTGGTGGGGGGGGGGGGGGGGGGAGGGCGGTGGCGCCCACTTTGGGAAGCTATGCTTTAAAGGGTTTCTGAGACTGTAAAGTTTTATGGAAACAGTTTCATGATTTTCCAATGGAGTGGATGGTGGGTTTGAACCACCAACCTTGTGGTTAACGGTCCAATGCCTACCCCACAGCGCTGCCAGGACTCCATTACACAACAGAATATGGCACATGAACAAAGTGATGGCATGTGACTTGTAGTGATAAAAGACATGGTTGCTGATGCACTGGAGAGAACCAGCTTCTATGTTGGCGTGTGTAAGAAAAAGTCCATGGCTCTGTGGGAAAGTCCAGGCAGAAACAATTGAGACCCACAGTCAAAATTGACTGGCAAGACATTATGAGTAAGCGACTTTGGAAGCCAATCAAGCTTGGCTGCATTATGGAGGACTCTAAACTAAAACCATAACATCTACCTCAGCCACTCTTAAATTCCTGATCCTGAGAGATCATAAATGCTTTTTTAGGGGAGAAGGAAGTTTGTTTTAAGTTCCAAAGATTGGAGAAAACTTTTTCTACAGCTGAGGTTAGGCAATAAGTTTATTTATTTATTTGTAGAATTAAGTTATAATCCTTAGGATATGATGCATGCTCATAAATGGTCCATGCTTAGCCTACTTTTGTTTATATAGGTAGCTAACATTAATAAATTTATAACAACACCAGGTAGCTCAGCCCTTGAAACTAAACTATTTTGTTTGAGTTGGCCATTGAGTTCATAGAAACCCAGTGGACAACAGAAGGAAAAATTGCCTGGTTCTCTGCCGTCTTCACAATTGTTGCTATGTTTACAATAAATTTTTAGAGTCACTCTCTCAATTCGTCTCATCGGGGGTTTTCCTTTTTCCGAGCTAGAATCTTTTTTCTTCTTTTGTCTTGTGGGTATAACTGCCGTCCTAGTGGGAGTAGGAGGGCCAGCCTTGCTCCCGGAGAGCTGCTGCTGAATTCGAACTGCCAAAACTGTGGGTCACAGTCCCGCACACAACCACTACACCACTGGGTCTCAGCCCTAGAGCTAGAATCTTTATAATAACCCATGTCTCACCACATAGTTTGGCTTAGATTCCTATTTCCACATACCCCTTAGGGTAACCATCAACCAGATTCTTATGTTGATCAATATTTTTGTTTTTCTATTTGAGTAATTTTATTGCACCCACACATATTCTTAAACATGTATTCACAAGGGGGCTTTAAAAAGTTCAGAGAACAATGGAATTAAAAGATATTGAAATTTTGCTATGAACTTTTAAAAGCCTCCCTCCTGCCCTGTCCCCATGTGTGTAAACACACATATATAGATATGTTTTTGTTCCATAAAGTTAATGAGGCTATAATTAGGTTACATGCAATATTTGAGGATCTAGCTATTTTTACTTAATACAGTCTCATAAACACCCATCTTGTTGTGCATCACTTCAGTTTATTAACATTGTGGCTGAGTATTGATGCTACACCCGGCACAATTCTGGGTTTTGTGGGATACCTCCTTGTATATGCCCACAAAGAGACTGTAAAAATACAGTAAGGGTTATCTTCTCCTTTAAATATAAAATTTTCATATTTAGAAGTCCGAATTGTGAGAGACAGCATAGGTGAGTGAATACATACATCTATTCTTTGTTTCCCTTAAGAATTCATTGTATGTTTGTAAGAATCCCTTGATAAAATCATTAATAATAAAAAAGTAGAAGGAAGCAGAAAAAAGGGAATCTATTGAATGCATTTTATGTATTAATATTAATTTACAGAAATTTCTTTACTATTGTTCTCAAACACATATACATGCATAGAGAATTGTTACATATGATTGCTTAATATCCTCCTCAAACTTTTATGAATGTAATCTAAATCATTACTGACAGATCTGATTAAATATAAAGCCAAATGGTGAGAACACTTCAGCCTCACCTTTCCCCCAATCACTCAAAGACTATATTCCTTTGTCTTAATAGCATAGCATTAGATGGAAATTGGCCTGCTTTGTTAATTCCAGAGATGTTTCAACTATATTTGTTTCAGCCAACTGTTTCCTGATATCTCTCTGGCTGGCATCAGTTTACAATGGATAGTATTGTTAAATGGCAAGGTTATTTTATTTTTTCATTATTAGTAGTGTTTTTTTTCTCTGCTAGTGGCACAGAGAGGGATGTTGAGTCATAGAGATGTAATGTGACTCCTTAAATTAAACAGAGTTCTAATACAAGTAGACTTTTGTTGTGTCAGTTTCATGGAGAAACTAAGTTAATTTATCCATTAAATGAGGATGCATTTAGCCATTTGATTTTACCACGTAATTGCATTAGAAACAAATACTTTTCTCTGACTTATGTCCTCCCTGCTCTTAATAGCATTCAAAGTTGGACAAAAGTGCAAATAATGAGGTGTGAAGACTATACCTAGAAAGTAGGTAATATTTCATTCTTAGCTCTTCACTGAACATATTAGGAAGCCGCAAGGAACAGAAAGAAAAAGAGAAGACATACCGATGGGATAGACTTCTCAGCGGAACGTAACCTCAGTGTATGAAAATGTAGAATTATGAAGAATAGTCGGAAAAAAGAGAAAAAAAATGATGAGATAGATAGAGCTCTAAAAAGAGTGGAAGTCCAAAGCAGGTTAGAAAAGAACGCAGAAAGCTAGTAGAATTCCCCAGGATGAGAGAATGCGTTAGTAAAGGAGTCACTTTTTAACCTCTTAGTCATCTTCCTGAGGATCTTTGTAAAATATAGGTCATTTGATTTTAGAACTTGTTCTGCTCAAGTTACTTAGTTTTCAAAAAACCTCTACATAAGGAAGAAAGAAAATGTAAAAGCAGTTACGTGGGAGGGAGGCAGAAGTCTGTGGGCCAAGAGGAGAACTGCCCATTCCTCAATGTCTTCCTGAGGAGGATGGTGAATAGAAGTTTGGAAACTTTTTATGTGGGGATGTAAAAAAGCCATTGCCTTCCTTTAAAGAGAACAAAAAGCACCACCCCCACCCTTACCCCTCCTGCTCCCTACCTCACTCAAGTGTTTGTATTTGGAGAAATATGAGACTGGAGGTGGAAAACCCCAGTAGGAACATTTGTAATACTCAAAACATAAGGCAATAAGCAACGCAATTGGGCGGAAGAGAGCAGGTTTAAGATGTGTTTTGGAGGTGGAATTTATAGAATGTGGTAAAGTCAAGATGTATTAAAAAATAAACTCAAAATTATATTAATCTCTTTCTTCCAGCTCATTTTATAATGGAGAGTTAGTTGACTTTTATACTGCAAATGCTAAGGAAACAAAAGTTTCATTCATCCATCTGAAAAAACGCCAATCTAATTTGCTATTAAATTTCCATTCAAAAGCTCTATTTTGCTTAGTTGCAAGGGATTTGATCCCCTTACACTTTCCCAGATAGTTTGCAAAGAAGTCAGCTTTTAAAGGTATTCCTAAGGGAACTTGAAAAACATTGGGAGATAAATAACTCAGTACAATATGCAGATTAAGAGTTACCTTTATAAAGAAAAACAAAAAGAGATCCAGAATTCTGGGTTAGAGTTGCTAGTTAATCACTGATGGGAAACAACTTGGTCTAGGTACTTTTACATTTCCCAGGAAGGGAGGACTTTATATATTCCCTATTGGGACTAATGATAAGAGTTATGGAGAGAATACTGGAAAGGAATATGCATCATTCTCTCTTTCCTCCCTCTATTTCAAACTCTCTTTTCTCCCTCACATTCCCTTTACAACTCTTCTATTGGAAACGTAAAAACAAAGGACTATGATTTCAGTGAAGTGCCATGGAGTGGGTCTGACTCATAGGTCAGGGACTGCCAGGTCCTGTCTATCCTTACAGTGGTTCTTATGTTTGAGCCCATTGTTGCAACCGAGCTGCTCATTCATCCACTTTGCCAGACATGCTGTCCTTCTCCAGGGACTAGTCTCTCCTGACAACATGTCCAAAGTATGTGAGACAACATCTCACTAACCTGCCTCTGTTCTGCACTTCTGGCTGTAATTCTTCCAAGACAGATTTGCTGACTCTTTCGGCAATTCGTGGTACTTTCAAAGACATTGATTCTTCCTCAGTCTTTCTTATCTAATGTCCAACTTTCACATGCATATGTGGCCACTTATAGTACCATGGCTTGGATACAGCACGTTAGCCCTCCACATAACACCCTTGACTTTCAAAGATGCCCCAGGACACACAGATGTCCGACCCACCTGAGCTCTAGATGGCTGCTTCTTGAGCATTCAATGGCAGCTGGGTGGTCTCAAAGTCTAAGAAGTTAAACACCTGGGGAAAGGTTTTGGGTTGACCGAAAGAAGAAGTGTAATATGATAGAAAGAAATACGAGTGTTAGTTTCAAAATTAATTTTAAACCAGACTTCACTAACTTATTAATAGTATGGCCCTACATAAGCTAGCCAGTCCCTTTAAAACCAGTTTACCCATCTCTGAAATTATCATCTATGAAACTTAAGTTACATATACTAAGTAGGTACTCAATAAATGCTCCGTACTTTTATAACTTGAATCTGTGGTTATGGACCAGTGATCATGACATTTAGGCGACAAAAATGAAAAGGTATTTCTAATCCAGGGAGCACTCATTTTATTTAATAGTTATTTGACAATTGATTATATGATATTTTGTTGGCTTGATTTCCTTTGTTAATTTATAAAAATGTTTGGGGTGGACAAAGAAAGAGGAATTTCTATCTCTTTTGCTATTTTAAATAGCAAAAGATCAGCTAAGAATCAAAAACCAACACTAGACTATTACTCTAAAATTAATTTTTTGTAGATATTTTTACAACTCTGTGATACTTAGTATCTCCACATTGTGAAAAGTATCTTCTTTTAAAACAACCATCAGAAGAGTACAAATACATACTTTAAGAATAAATTTTAATTAAACACATTTACTTTAAGTGCATTTTGTGCTATGTTTAGACTAGCTCTAACTGTGGTATTGAATTTCTTATTTCATTCCTTGCATTTTTTTCCTGCCAGATTGGGTAATAAAAATGCACTGGCTTCCTCTAGTTCTTTGGGTCTCATGGCAAGGGAAGCAGTAACATTTTGATCATAGATTCTATGAAAGAATCCTGATCAAAAGGGGAGAAAATGTAGCATAGATTTTCAAATTATCATGAACTCCTGGAGACACGGAGGTTGTATGAACCCACAAAGCCATCGTACTGAGATCATCTTTATGCCTCAACCCAAAAATATCTCCTGAGGCTTCCTTTATGCCAAACACTAAGCTTCATTAGAAAGAATACCTGCCTTGATCCTTAAGTTCTCTTTTAAATAACTATCAAAATGATAACACCTTGAAAGATTAGATGTGAAGCTTAGGGAGAGGTGAGTTTAGGTTGCTGGGGGAGAAATAATTCAGAAAAGTGAGAATAATTTCATCACTTGAAGAATGTAATAAATGTCCCTGAGTTGTAGATGTAGAAAATTGTTGAGTTAGTCGATGTTTTGCTATGCATATTTTCAAGAGCACGAAATATTAAAATATTGGGAACTTATTTATTATAATAATCATTGAGTATGTACTATACACTAGAAGTTGTATAAATCATAACAATTATTAATAGGTATACATTGTAGATCAAAGACTATTGCTAATCAGTCTCTGGTACATATTTGTATATTCTAAACATAATGTGTTTAAAAGTGTCTCTGTGATCAGTGGATGACTTCAGATGAGTTCCCTAAGTAATAAAATCACATTGGCCTTGTTTGTGTGCATTAAAAAACCTGTTCTGAGCAACATAGTAACTTCCAAGGGGACCTTCTGGGCTAGTAAAATTCCAGGTTTACTCAACTCAAGTACTCCCTCAATGCAAGAACACTTTGTTCTAATAATCTGGCATTTTGTGATGCTCACTTTCCTGACATGATGACTGAAGACAAAATGGGTGCACAAGCAAATATGGTGAAGAAAGCTGATTGGCGTCCGGCTATCAAACCTACAGCATCTGGGGCATTAAAGGCTTGATGATTAAATAAGCAGCAATCTAGCTGAGAAGCAACAAAGCCCACAGGGAAGAAGAACACCAGCCTGTGTGATCATGAGGTGTTGAAAGGATCCGGTATCAGGCATCAAAGACTCAGAACAAAAAAAAATCATATTAACGTGACTGATGGAGAGCACAGAGTGGAGATCCAAAGGCCATCTGTAAATAAGTGGACATCCCCTTACAGAAGAATCACAAGGAAGAGACGAGCCAGGCAGGATGCAGTACAGCACTGATAAAACATACAACTTTCCTCTGGCTCGTTTCCTCTCCCGCCACCCCCAACTATCATGACCTCAGTTTTACCTTACAAATCAGGCTAGAGCAGAGCATGTAGACTGGTACAGATGAGAGCTGGACAGGGAATCCAGGACAGATAACCCCTCAGGACCAATAATGAGAGTAGCGATACCAGGAGGGAAAGGAGAAGGTGTGTGCGTGTGTGTAGGGGGGTTACCGATCACAATATTTTACATATAACCCTTTCCCATGGGATTGGACAAAAGATGAGTGGGTGCAGGAGAGAGTGGTCAGTGCAAGATACAGGAAAAAATCATAAATTATCAAGGGTTTCATGAGGGAATGAGTGGGTGAGAGGGATGAGGAGCTGATACCTAGGGCCTAAGTTGAAAGAAAATGTTTCAAAAATGATGATGGCAACATATGTCCAAATGTGCTTGACACGAGCTGTAAGAGCCCCAATAAAATGATTTATTTTTTTAAATCAAGGTTTAGAAAACTCTTAAGACTTTTCTTAGGTGGGTATATTCCCATTGATAATCTTGATAGATTTTCTCAAAGGTAAGAGGATGGTCATGCGGGTTTATTAAGAATTTTTTTTGTTTTGTTTTGGGGCATCATTGCCCTCTGGTGGTGGGAGTAGGAGGCCCAGCCTTGCTGCTGGATTTGAACCTCCAACCCAGTGGGCTGCAGTCCCGTGCACAACCACTACGCCACCGGGGCACAGCTATTATGAAGAATTTTAAAGAAAACTTAAAATTACATTGATGAGAAGAAAAGTTTTTTCAAGAAAGTTTTATCAGGAAAGTTTTATCAAGTTTTTTTTTTTCATCACAAAAATACCCCAGATCTGCTCATTCTTTGAAGGTAGCATGACTTATTCTCTCAGATTTCATTGGGAAACCTTACTTCATCCAATTTGTGACCCATCAGACTACTAAGGAGATAAAGAACTCCCTGAAGGCAGGAGATAGGCTCACTCCCCGAGAGGTACTCTACTGACAAGACACATGGTACTATGCTGTTAGACCCTGTGCACATGGAGGAGCCATGTGGTGACTCCGGCCAGCGCTGAGATTCTTCTACTACCACTGGATCCCTAAGACTTTGAACCCACTGTCCTGTGATATACCTGCATTTGGTGGCATTGCATGTGTTTGTGAATTGAAGAGGACTTTGTAGATTGGTATCAGACAAATGGAGTAATATCAGACTTATAGTCTTGATCTGGACTGGGTTGAATGTTTTCTCAATATCAATTGCTCTTGTATCTAAAGCTTTTTTTTCGGGGGTGGGGGCAATATCACTGCCCTTTGGTGGTCGTGGGAGCTACCCAGCGCTGCTCCTGAGAGCTGCCACTGGATTTGGACTGCCAAACCCGCGGGCCACAGTCCTGCACTTAACCACTTAACGCCACTGGGGCTCAGCCCCTAAAGCTTTTTTTTTTTTTTAATACACACATCGGCATCCAGGAATTTGTTTCTCTACTCTCCTCAGACTAACGGGGTCACCATCTGAGTTCCTTGAGAATGCTAAAACTGCTGATTTGAAGTGGTGTAAAGTGAGAGTACAAAATATTTCTGGAAGAGTTACAGATAGAAACACCACTTTCAGAAGTGTATAGACATAAATGGAGATGCTGTTGAAAAGCAAAAACTTCATGTTCTGTTATTTTTGTTTAATAAAGGTGTGTGTGAGATGTTGTAGAAGTTCTTTTTTGACTAACCTTCATATACATGGGGTGAGCAATCATTAGAAAAAGATATCATACTGGGAAAGTAGAGGGTTGATGAAACAGAGGCAGGCCTTCAAGAAGATAGACTGTTACAGTGGCTATATCTATGGCCCCAAGCATAGCAATGGCTGTGAGGATATTGCAGAACTCATTGTGAGCCCACATGTAAGGGAGCTTCCAGCAGTTTGTGGAAGAGTGTAAACACAATGTAATCACGGATATTTATATGATGCAAGGGCGCACCCTCAAACATATGATGCATGGGAGCACTATTATGAGGTGAAATCCACCAGAAGGCATCTAACAATAGCTATAAACATATATGTCACAATAAGAAGACCAGAGCAGCTGCAATCGAGGTGATTCTAACTCACAGTGATCCAAAATGGAGTTTCTGAGATTGTACGTTTTCACTAGAGCGGATACTTCCATCTTCCTCTTATAGAGCAGTTGATGGGTTTGAACTACTGACCTCTTGGTTATTAGCCGAAAAATGAATCCACAGAACTGCTACAAGTCCTTTTCAGGCGGCATTATTTATTTAATGCTTATTATGCACTTATTTTCTAAACACCTTTTTCTTTTCTTATTAAAAGATCATTTTATTGGGGGCTCTTACAACCCTTATCACAATCCATACCACAACTGTATCAGCCACATTTGTACATATGTCACCCTCATTCTTTTCTAGATTTTACTTCCTAAGGAGCCCGTAGTATCAGCAACTCTTTTTTTTCCCCCCAAACATCTTATGTATACATATTCAGTTTAAACTTTCAAACTGAAAGAGCTGTGTCATTATATAATTGAGTAGAGATGACACTCTTATGTAATTAAAAGAAATTTACCAGGTTCCAAACTGCCTTCAAATACTGATAAAACTAAAGGGTAATATCATAATAGAACGTAATGATAAAATAAACTATTATTTATAGATGTACAAGTTGTGCTATCAGCAGTTAGAGTTTCATATTACCCTGATTTCAAAAGGTGCTCCCTAAAGGATACAATGATATATTTTATACAACATTTCAGAGTATTAATAGCTTAATAGAGGGATAAAATTCTCCCTGAGATATAGAGGGCACTTGGAAAGGAAAAACAGTTTTTTTCAATTGAAATTTATCCCAATATATTGTGTATAATTGTATAAAATACAGTAGAAAATCTTTCTTAAGAGATTATCATGTTTTACCTCAAAAGCAGTAAACTCAAGCAAATCAGATAAAGAATGTAGTGTCTCCTAAATCGAAAGTAAAGTAAATGTCAGATTTATCCTGAGTCCTTTTTGGGGGTAAATGTGCAGGTTCAGAAATTAAACATTTAAAGACAAAAATAATATAGAAATAAATATAATTATCCTGATTATATTTGAAGAACCCCACAGTTCAAAAGTGTAATCTATGCCTATTTATTTGTTATCACCTCCAAATAATATAATAATTTAATTGTCCACAATTTAATCTAGTCCAAAAGGAGGAGTCCAAAGAAGATTTTTCTAATGTTTCATTGTTATTTTACTTCAGGGAAAGGAATACACTGTAAACTACCAAGTAAAACTTTATGCGTGTGTCTATGATAGCTTTTTGACTAGTGTCTTTTAGTCATAAGGTTACTGAGTCTCCCCCAAGTTAGAAACTTTCAAGGGAAACTCATGAAGAAGATAAACAGAAATCTTAACTGTGGAGAAGGTGATTACCCAGAAATGGGCTATAAAAAGTGGACATTCAGTAGAAAACTTCCTGGGCTTGTTTAATTAGAGTACACAGAATTCCATAAGATTTTTTTCTAAAGAAACCTTGTAAACAATCTTGCAAACCCATCAAACCCAAACTAAGGGTACCTAACAGATTCAATCTCTGGTATTGTGATTCTGTGAGTATTACATCCAGGAGAACTTCCTCTCTCAGGGCTTTCAATGGTGAGTCGATTGACAAGATATATTAAGTGAGAAGTTTCAAGTATGTTTTATAGATAAAATCACTTGCATATATATGAGTCTAAAAGTATTTCTACACAATTATAGAAACATTTACTAAATAGTTATTAAAGAATTTCAAAATGTGAAATTACCGTTTCTTCCTTCACCAAGTTCTATACCCCTCGGAAGGGGGGTATTTCCATCTCTCTAACTCTTCCCCAAAGTATTCTGCCATAGCTTTCAAGTGAAGCCCTGAATGCTATAGGCTAGTGTCAGTTTAGGTTTATGTGCTATTTGTCATGATTCGGTAAATTGTTTCTTGAGTCTAGGGACACTAAAAACTCCCCCCTATAAATTCATGGTAGCTGCTGCTTCTCTTTACACCATTTCTGCTTGCAAAAGGTTTGCCAGGAACATTCTACTTTTGGCTTGTGGGGAAATCTGTGTATACACATGTCGTCCCCAGCTTACAACAGGGTTCTATTCTGATAACTGTGTCATAAAATGGTTCTGAGCTCTGGTAGCGTAGTGGTTGTGTGTGGGACTGCTGCCCACTGGCTTGGTGGTTCAAATCCAGCAGCAACTCTCCAGGAGCAAGGCTGGGCCTCCTACTCCCACCAGGTGGCAGTGATGATCACAAAAAAATGATTCTGAAATGAGTCAATTCTTCTTTTATTATCATTTTTGTTTCCATGATTATTGCCTCTAATTATTAGCATCTTTACCAATTTAATCTTTAGACATCTATAAATGAACATACAAGAATGAAGCATTTAGTAAATCACGTTCTAACATTGTACAAAGGTGCTTCAAGGTTTGTGGGAAAATTCCATCTCCGCTTTCTATTTTTCCACAAATATTTGAAGCCCCTATATATATATATATATACACACATATATATATATAACTCAAATCTTAATTAGTTCAGTTTTGTCAGTGGGAGTTTTTCTTTAAAGATTCTCTTCCTACCGAGACGGAGCAGTCGAGGTACAGCCGGAGAGTGATGATGCACACAAGTTCCCTCTAGCTCCCGAAGCCTTCCTCCTCCCCCTCCACCCCAACCATCATGGTCCCAACTCTACCTACCAAATCCAGATGGACTGGAGAAGGTACACTAGTACCATCTGGAGTACTGGGGAAACCAAGATGGATGGGCCCCTTCAGGCCAATAGTTAGACTGGAGATGCTGGAAGGGTAGATAGAAGGTGGGGTAGAGAGACGGAACCAATGGCAAGGATATACACACAAGCTCCTATTTGAAGGATGGGCATCAGGGGAGTGGGTTGGGGGAGAGGTCGGGCAGTGTATTATATGACAGAGCAATAACAATGTATAAAGTATTGAGAGTTGGTGGGGAGGAGAGAGCAGGAGAAGAGGGGAAGGGATGGAAAAGCCGATACTAGGGCCTTAAGGGAAAAGGCGGACAATTGGAGCACGATAATATAAGTGGACATGTGAGGGTGCTTGACACAGTATGCTTATTTATGTATTGTGAAAAACGATGTGTGAGCCCCCAATAAAATGACTTAAAAAAGATTCTCTTCCTACCAACTCACATTACTTTGTTTTAAATTCACATTAGATAAATTGCATGCTTCTCAATCTTTTTAAAAGATAGATTAAATGAGGTAAGTTCTAAAAAATGACTGGCAATTTCCATTTGAAGGTAGTAACAACAACAAGACAACAATAATACAGTGGGCAATGAATAACTGAGTTCAGACTATGTAGTGGGCCCTGTGCTTAGTGTTTTCAATGCATGCATGAACTGAGAAGTCATCAGTTCTTTTGAGAACCTGCTGCAGACTTGGTATCATATAAAATTTACCACTAAAACAAAATGAAAGAAGCAATTTTAACTATAAGATGGAGTTAGAAAATATAATGGATATGAGTATCATGGAAGATTTTTAGTAAAACTGACTTGATCCTTTTATATATATCTCTAACTCACTTTATCCACATATCCCTACTGTCCACTTTAAAGAAGAAAAATGATAACACTTTTGAAAAAAATTCACAAATTTTCCAGGACTGATTCTTAACTTTAAGAAACATCACATTAGCCATTTTTTCCAATGCTATTACATAACAAAGAATAGTTTTCATAGCGCAATAAGCCAGATAGAAGTATTCTATGTGCATTGACTTCACCCACATTTCTCAATGTCAATTATTGATCTGTTCATACTTTCTTCAGCTCCTTTCTCTATCCTTTGGTTAAGGAATACCACTGAGTACTCCCACAAAATGAACATTCCTATAATGATCCAAGACAATCAGAAGAAAACCTGAAAGAATTTGTTGAAGACCTCTCTTCCTCTACCTTCTACTTCTTCTCCTCCTCATTCTCCTTTCTTTTTAGATCTGCTATTCTCAGCAGGCTGCCTCATTCATCAGACCCCAAAACATAGGGCCTTTTATTTTGGTTCTGGGCACAAATATCAGTTTTTGAGTGGGTGTTTTCATGATTATTTTAAATTATCTCAACCATAAATGCCTCGACACCCTGAATACCATAAAGCTAAGTAAAAATAACCCTACATCATATTCCCTGATACTAAACTATAATGTTGTAGTTTGAGTAAACTTTCCTGAAACCTTATAAGATGAATTGGTACATTATTAACATTCTAAAAATTGAACAATATAAATGGTAGTCATAGGATGTACAATGTAGTCATGCCTTCAGAATTCCTGATACATCATTTGAAAATATCATTCATCATTTTGATGAAGCTGAGGTCAAGTTTCTAAAACAGCAACTTCTTAGAAGCAGGAGTAAATGAATGAAGGATGAGTCAGCTCCTTTGATGGAAGTGTATAAAAAGGACTTCAAAAGCATAACACATGATTTGGTAAATATTCAGCATATCAAATTGCAGTTGTCATCTTGTGTTGAGAGACTGGACTAGAATATGAGTTTAAGAGAAAAAAAAGAAAGGAAATAACTCAGCCAAGTTAATGTGTTCGTCTACATTTCATAACTCAGGTATTAAATACTTCAATCAATATTCACTACAAAGGAAAGATGACAGCATAGTCTGACTCGGGTGATTTTTGCTGGGATGGGAAGGGAGATAATGTATCAGAGAAGACCTGACGCAACTGTAGAACCTAAACACACAAATGTGCATTTCTGACAAACATAGTGATCAATCAGATGATCACCCAGCCAAAACACATGTTTCACAATTAAATGCAAGGAAGTGGTAAACTTTCATTTTGAAGGAAACTGAAATCTTGCGTATTTTCAGCTTTGAATATTCAACCATTCTATTCTTTGACTATGACTATTTATAGGAGTAAACCAGGAGTAAATAAAATCATTGGTAGAATAGCATAAAAAGGTGATGAAAACATTACAGGATTCTGATATTTTTTCAAAATTTTAAACTGGTCTTTGGTATTACTTTTGTAATATACAATCACTTGAAAGTAAATCTGAAGGACTTAAAAAAAAACCCTCTTGTTCAAGAAATAGAGGGTATGTAGAAAGTAGTATAATTCACAAAAGAAAAAAAATGAATATGAATAGCAAAAACTTGCCCCAAAGCAGCAATGCCTGACCCAAACCCTATGTGGGCTTTTTATTTGAAACCTCTTTCCTCAACCCTGAACATTCCTAGAATTGTCAAATCTTTATGATTCAGTAAGCAGCAAAGTCAGGTTGTTAACATTGCCTTGAAGAAGAACAGGAACCCCAGACTCACTCACTGCCCTCAAATCGATTCTGACAGATAGTGACCTTACTGGACAGAGCTGAACTGCCCCTGCGGGTTTCTGAGACAATAACTCTTCACAGTAGAAAGCTTCATCTTCTCCCAAGGGAAAACGGGTGGTTTCTAGCTGTTGATCTTGTGGTTAGCAGCTCAACACACAACCACTACCCACCAGGGCTCCTTCAGTGAGAAGGAAGCTGGTAACACCATGGATGCAGCACTGCCTGTGAGAGTTGATTCGAACCAAGAATGAATGGTGTTTTTTTTTTAACTTAAGGCTATTAAAAAAAAATCATGAATTTTAAAGTGCAAAATAAAAAGTTTTGAAAAATGTATACATTTGTATATCTACTTTGATAACACACATAGAAAACATGCTTTTTTTCCTTTCAAGTCAATTCTTATCTCCCATAACAAACAATATTCTGATTTTTCATCACAATACATATTCACTACCATCAGGTGGATTCCACTTATAGCGGGGTTACCCCTAGTTTCTGAGACTAAATCCTTCAGAGAGCTGACACCCCCATCTTTCTCCCAGGGTGCAGCTGGTGGTTCAGATCTTTGACTTGTGCTGTTACTGTCCCCAAACTGAATCTAGACCACTACCAGAGTTTGTGCTCCACCACTAACCTAAAGGTTATAGGTTTGAACCCTCCCAGAGGAACTACAGAAAATAGACCTCTTGATCTACTTCTGTTAAGATTACAGCTAAGAAAATTCCATGGAGTAGCTCTGCTCTGTAGCACAATTGGCCCCCAAGAGTTGGTTAATATTACTTTTACCTTCATATAAATCACACAATATGTACTCTTGCATGCCTTTTAAGCAACATGATTTTGAAATTCATCCACAGACTCATGTTTTTCATAATTAAGAAAAATCATTAGTACTCGAACCTATGGATATATTCCAATTTACATGTCTATTTTTCATGTTTGGGTGTTTCTAGTTTCAGGCAATTACCCTAATATACCTATTATAAACATTTTTTTGGTATCACTGCCCTCTGGTGGAAGTAGGAGGCCCAGCCTTGTTCCTAGAGAGCTGCTGCTGGATTTGAACCACCAACCCAGGGGGTCGCAGTCCTGTACACAACCACTATGCCACTGGGGCTCAGCCCTTGTTATAAACATCTTTATAAAAGTCTTTCTACACTTGATCTTAGCCAAAAGGCTGAGAACTGATCCGTCTTTCTGAGGATATAGTTTTCATTCATTTTTGGTAAATAACCTAGAAATATAGGCATTTGTTTAGCCTTAGAAACAATGACAATCTTTAAAAAAATTTTTTTTGACAATCTTTTTAAAAGTGTTTATACCATTTCACATTTCCACTAGCAATTGTATAATAGTTCCCAGTATTCCACATTCTTGTCAATATTTAATTATGGCAGCCTTTTAAAATCATCCTAGTAACCATGAAATATTATCTTATTTTGGTAGTAATTTGAGTTTCCCTGATGAGTAACTATGCTGAGTGCCTTTTATAAAATTACTGGCCATTCTTATAAATTCTGTTTTGAATTGTCTATTCATATTTTTGGTCTTTTCAAAAAATTTATTTTTCCAGTTATTACTGATTTATAGGTATTGCTTACAAATTCTGGACATGGGTCTTTTGTTTTATTCTATATATATGTATATATATGTATTCCTTTGTGTATGTGTGTGATGTGGGGAGGGGGAGAGAGAGAGAGAGAGAGAGAGAGAGAGAGAGAGAGAGAGAATGGTTTTTGCTTGCCTGTGGCTTTCTATTTCATTATCTTTAACTATGGTTTCTGAAAAACCACTTTAACTCTTAGCAAGTTTGATTTATAATTCTCTTCCTTTATGTTTAGTGTTTCCAATATCTTTTGTAAATAACTTTTGCATACCTTTAGGTCAGACTTTAAAACAAAAAAAACAGCAATGTGTGGCCATCGAGTCCATGCTGCCTCATGTCGTTGGGCGCCATCTAGTCAGTTCCAAGCCAACGCATCTCTATGCACAAGAGACTGAGACACTGCGTACTCCGGTGCCATGCTCGCAGTGGTTCTTATGCCTGAGTCCACTACTATAGCCATTGTGTCCATCCATCTCCAGGAGACCTTTCCTCTTTTTTGCTGACCCTCTACTTTACTAATCCTGATGTCCTTTTCCACAGACTGGTCTCTCCTGACAATATGTCCAAATTATGTAAGATGAAGTCTTGCCATCTTGGCCTCTAAGGAGCACCTGGCTCTCCTTCTTCTAAGACATATTTCTCCTTTTGGCAGTCCAGGATATTCTAATATTTTTGGCAGTACCACAATTCAAATACATAGATTCTTCTTTTGCCTTCCTTAATCCTTATGTGATCCATACCAGTTCTACATAGGGTTTCTGAGGCTATAACTCTTTACAAGAAGAGATAGCCTAAACTTTCTATGTATTAAATATAATGGAGAGTACTCTGAAGGCAATAAGGTTATTTTGTAAAAAATCAAATACATAGGAAAGGGGCGGATTCCAGTGGTTTTTTTTTTTGAGTGCCCTTAGCATACTAACTTTGTGACTTTAATAAATGTACTTCTTTGCTGTACAGCTTTAAGATTTTCTAATTTAAATAATCATGATATATGTGAACAAAGACAGTATTAATGCTCCCTTTCCTAGACTTATTCCTTTATCTTTCTTGTCTTATTGCATTGGCTAGTATCCTTAGTAGAATATTAAAATCAAATACCCTATCTTATATTAGATCTTAAGCAGAAAATACTCAGTGTTTTATTTTTAATTCTCATTCTAATTGTAGGTTTGTGCATTTGTAAGAAATACGTATTTGCAGGAAGGAGGGAACAATGTACTATAAATATTAAATAGGTCAAGATAATTGTTGCTGTTTTTAATATTTAGTATATCCATACTAATTTCCAGTCTACTTGTTCTATAAAGCACTGGGGAAAGGTTGCTAAAATCTCTTGTTATTGCAGTTTACTTCTCTGTTTGTTAATACATGTTTATAAATGTTACATTTTCGAGATTAATTCCTTGAAAACAGCATAAATTTGAGTCTTGCTTTTATTCCCCTATCTCTCTCTGTCTTTTACCATATATAGAACATTTAGATTTAATGGTATTATTCCTGATTGAATTTAGATTTACCATTTCTCTATTTCTTTTCTAATTTTTCTTTTAGTTTTTTGTTTGGTTTGACTTTATGAGTTAATTTAGCGATTCAGTATTCCATCTTAAGTCCTCTATTGATTTTTTATTTGTACTTCTTTGTATGATTTTAAGCACTTGTTCATGATATTATACTATATATCTTAAAGTTATCATTACCTATTTAGAATTACTATACAACTATTTCATATGAAGTCTGAGAGATCATTTTTAAATCTGAAAGTCTTAAAGAACATAATTTTATTATTATTTTTTCTTACCCTACCTGCTCCCTAATTTTACTTATTATCATGCAATGCAGTCTGAATATTTATAATACTTATAGAGGTAAAAATATCTATAAATATACATATAATAATATAATTGTATAATTTATTCACTGTCAGTTTTTATTTTATTTTAATTTTTTTTGCTTTTTGGGCTTCACTGCCCTCTGGTGGTGGGAGTAGGAAGCCCAGCCTTGCTGCTGGATTTGAACCACCAACCCAGTGGGCCACAGTCCCGCGCACAACCACTACACCACCGGGGCTCAGCCCTCACTAGTCAGTTTTACTTTTTTTTTTTTCAGTTTTACTTTTAAAGAAATAAATAGAATAAGAAAACTTTTTTTTTTTTTTTCATGTATCTAGTGATAAACAATTTCTAGTACTCTGGGTGTTTTCCTGTAGAGCCAACTTTCTATTTGGTCCAGATAACTTCCTTTAATATTTAATGTTTCCTAAAAGAGTCCTACTGGAGACTAATTCTTTCAACTCTTATTGAGATACACATTTTGTTTCTTTCTTGTTATGTCACTGTGGTTAGTCTTTGTGAGGCTAACAGGACAATCAGTGGCTTTTAACTACCAGATACAGCTATCTGCTCATAAAGATTGACAGTCTCAGAAACACTGTACATGGTCTATGAATCAAAATCCTCTTCTTTTGAAGAATGGTAATGCTTATGCTAAGAGTTAATTAGACAACCGGTTGACCACTTTGAAATTATGGAGGCTAAGTTCTAGTCTCTGTTTAATCTTTTTATAGTTCATTTAGCTTCTCTTTTAGAATTAATTTCTTAGCTCCCAGTCAATATATAGCCATGTCCGATGGTCTTTGGAGTTGCAATCAAATCCTAAGATTTTCCTAAGCCTGTGAAACTGTAGGTCTCCTAAGAGTGTCTCTCCGTTACCTTGTGTCTTTGCCTAGCTACTTTAGCTTTCTAGTTGTACTTTTTATCCACACCCTTGTAATCATCTCTCTTCCACATTCTCAAATCACCAAAGGTCTTAGGAAAGTTTACAATTGCATGGGTTGATTCTACCCTTTCTTGACCTCAGTCACTCTGTGAACCCCAAACCAATCCTTTGGACAATCAAGCCAATAAGATTGTGTTTGCTGCTTGGATTTTAACCATACAGGTTAAAGAGAGTTTAAAAGCTAGACAGCAGTGGAATTTGACCAGTGTTATTTATGCTAAATCTTGCCTTCTTCAGGTTACTTTCTAATGTCATCAAACAATTTTTCTTTCGAGGTGGTTGTAGTTTCCTGCTGTTATTGTGGGTGACCCTGTGTATGCAGAACAGAACTGCTTCGGCACATTTCCAGGCAGTGACCTTTCAGAAGCCAGGTACAGGTGCCTTCTGAGGTGCCTCTGGAGAGCTTTAAACCATCAACCTTGAAGCTAAAAGTCACGCTTTTTTTCCCCCTCCAAAAACACACAACAAACTTGCCAGAGTTTATAACTGTTATCTGCAGTAACATTTGTTCTAAAGTAGTATGTTACTCCTCCATTACCAGAAACAGAACTACCAAAATGTGGTTTTAATGGTAGAATGCACTTAAAAATTGATTTGTAAAATTGTCTTAGAATCAGTGTTATTAGGCTTTCTGCTTCTAATTGACTGAAGTTTTCTTATGAGAAAAGACTATGGCTTTTTAAAATCTTTTCTTTCTTCCCTTCTTTTTTAACCATTCACAGTACCTAGGAAAATGCTAAGTACTCCACTTAACAAATATGACCTGTGAGTATGTGTATAACCTGTTGAACTTGATACTATATATAAGTGAAATAAAATTGAGTTACAAAAAAAGAAAATCCTAGGTATGTGCTAAGGAGATTTATGATATGTGATATTTCCTATTATGACAGAGAATGGAAAATACTATCTGTGTAGGGAAAACGATTGTCTCGCCTTATATTTTTTAAATCCTATAAAAGATAAGTATTTTCTATTTTATAGAAATGAACCCATTTTATTTTCATATGACTGATAACAGATACTCTCATAATGCCAAATTTTAGATCTCAAGTAGTTCAGAGTCCTACTCCAGTGATAGCCCAGCCATCCCACCTACTCAGAATTGAGATCAAACCCACCCAGTTGCATTCATCACTTGTCTTAGCAGTCTGTCTTACTCTTCTCAATCTCCCACAGTAACAACCTGCTTCCATTACCAGATAAACTGACTTCTCATCCTTTCCAAACAAATTTAGCTACTACCAAGGAGCAGCAGCAAGATGGAGAAATGCCGGGTCAAGAAAGACCTCTGTAATCAACGGACCTGAGACCACCTGTCCCCTCTCAAGCAAGACCTCTGTAATCAACGGACCTGAGACCACCTGTCCCTTCTCCCCATCTCCCTTGTCTCGAGCGTTTCCGTTTTACATTCATTCAGAGCCCCCAGTATTTACCCTGGAACGACCTGCCATTCCAGTTGATGAATAACTCTGGTAACTTTATGTGGGAGTTATTCATTACCAACGAGTACTTTTTATGTTTCAACACCATTCCGAATGCTGTGTCAGAAACAATGAGTGAGAGACCATTATGTTGTGTCTCCGGAGTCAGAGTCACCTGGGTTTAGCGGAATCCCGTTTGTCTCATCAACCTCGGTGTAGGCGTAGATCGTAACACACACCTTCCTTTCCCCCGTGCCATCCTGTCTCATAGGCTATTCATTCCAAGAACCTCGGTGACCATTCCCACTGGTACCCAGCCCTTTCACCTTGAGGTTTGAGGCCTGATGGCAGCCCTGGGACTCCTTCTTTGAGATGGAATGCAGTCCTTGCTGCCCCATCCAACCTTCCTCGGCCAGCTTGTACTCAACTCAACTTTTAAAGTCTTTGGATAAAGACTTTAGGTAATATTTGTCCTTTGGACTCCCAGGGGGCTGTGGTAACTGCCCAGCTAGGAAGCCCTACCCTTCATTATTCAGCAACAGCTTGAAGAGTATTCTAATTCTACCCTTCCGCCCTCAGACAGACCAGCTGCATCAAAGGCTGTGTTCCACTGTTTGTTTGTTTTTTTCCTGAAGCGAAATCACCATTTCAAACTAAGTCATCTATTAAAAAAGTAAGGACTCTGGGTCCAAATTCTCAAAACATGTCTCTTCTGTGAACCACAGCAAATCTAAACCGGATTATGCCTTATGTGAGGTTGAGGACCCATGTGGTCCCCTTTTCTCAATGCTTTTGGATCCCTGCATGCTGTTCAGGGGAAGTTGCTGGCTTTTGAACTGACAGTTTAGAAATGCAGGCATTTTTCTTTTAAGGGAGAATAGTCCTTCAGTGATTTAAACAAGGAGCCTTGTGATCAAAATAATTCATAAAGGAAAAGATTTATGAAGTGACTTCACTAGCACACAATGCATTTTTTAAACTTTGTTTTTTAAATAAATCTGTCAGTACACTCGCCAAGACAACACATCTGAATGCAATATCAGTGGACACACCCTGAATCTCTCCTCCTTTGCTTGTCCAAGGCTGGGGCAGACCAGGAAAATGCTCCTCTTTGTCTTCTTCTTTTAATTTTTGATTTTAGAGTACTACTTTCATGAAAGACTTTTGAAATTTTAGTTTATAAAGATGTGCTTACTATGGTCTCAACCCCCCCCCCCCAAAAAAAAAAACCCAAACCTGTTTTCCCTTAAAATGTGAATTTTTCATCGATTGCTCGTCCTTGTTTAAGAAAACACAAAATAAAGAGGTCCAGATTATACTGAGTCCCTGTGGCAGGAGGAAGTCGGTGCTAATCTCCCTTTATCAGGTTTGAGTGATATTTCTGCTCAACGAGTATTGACAGGGCCGTCCTGTTTCTCAGGCTTTCTTTCCCTCTGTTGGAGAAGGATACAGTGCATTTTCACATTCTCAGAGTCTGCAGTTGTTTTTATATAAGAAGCAATTTGCTTGGGTCACGTCAGGTCGAATGGGATGCCTGCCCAGCTCTTGGTTTTAAAGGAAAAACATACAGAAAGACACAAAAACACAGCAGTTTCCTTCATTAAATTCCACTCTACCTGCCATGGGCTTCTGGCCACAATGGAATTTCCCACCCTGGCCTAGCCTAGCCTAACTTTTATTTTTAGGGATATTTTCCCCCCGTTAAATCTTAGGAGTTTTCTTTCAAGTGAACTTTGAGGTAAGGATTATTAAATGATAGAGTAATTGCCTGGTTTTAAAAGAAACAGACATAAGAAACAAATGCCTAGTGACTCCCCCATAATATTCTGGATAACCAACTCTGGATAACAGCTTTTCAAAAAACTATTCATCATCTGCACAGCAGGGCAGGTAATGTGATTTAAAGTCAGGAGTGAGTCTGAAAAGGAGAGACTCTTCCTGTTTATCATTATAGCTGAGAGAATTTGGGGGAAAAAAGTAAAACTGAATAAAACAAAAAAATAACAAGGAAGAAATTAAATAGATATATAGACATATAAGAAAAAAGCTGCATGCATGCATGTGCACACACACAACACACACATGCATACACACACACACACACACACACACACAGGCTTTTTGATTTCTCCCTCCTGAAAGCCATTTAGACTTTTGCACATAGCCAGGGGGTGATTCATTTAATCAGGGTTGTTCATGTGGATTATCTAAACTAGTAAAAGCAACAGGGAGAACTTCCCAAGAAATCCAAACTGGGTCTGCTGCAAAATACTTGGTTTAGGGCCTGGAGCGAAGGACTGTTCATATTGTACTCAGGGTCGTAAGGAACATGGCTCTGTGCCTCTATAATTCTTTTTCTCTTTGATCTAACTCACCATTTGGTGTCTTTTGGCATTATGAAAGCTCTTGAAAATGACCATGCATAGTTAACTGATGTGTAGTCTTGGGCCAAAAAAAGAAAAAGAAAAAGAAAAAGAAAGAAAGAAAGAAAGAAAGAACTACAAAACGGGTCTAATAATAAAAGAGAAAGATGTATAAGTTCTTGTTACCTATGGTCAGTATAAGTGAAGAGCTACTGAAAAATGACATTTGGGGGAATGTGTCCCACACTTATTATCCGTGTTAAAGCAAAATGAAGTCTTTTCTCAACTCGCTCTCTTTAAAGCATATCAAGCTGACCCTCTCATTCCGGATTTTCAATAATCTTCTTTCAGATGTCAAGTTTACTCTTCAGGCTCTGAGCATGGTTGTTTCCCTTCACCCAATGCAGCTTATTCTCCCATATCCCTGGCTGCTTGTAAAAGTTGACTGTTCACGCGGCCATTCCCTTAGCATCACAGCACACTCATAAACTGGAGATTAGTTTGCTTGTCTGGTTTCCAAAGCCATTTGCTGCATGAGACCATTTCATGAGTTTGTCTACTCTTGTGAATAAACAAAACAAAACAAAACAAAATAAAAACTTGCCTATCTATGAATTTGGAAAAAGAAAGAGCAGTTATGTTAAACAACTTCTAGAGGCCAAAATTAGTAACTGCCATAGGTTTTCTGGATACCACTTTTGTAAGTGCTGTTCTGATTAGCTTTCTCTTAGATACTAGGTTTGTGCTTCATAAATGGATGTCATTTTCCTTGAGTAAAACCAAATTGCCCTGATATTTAATAGCAACTTAGTGATTTTAGAATTCCTTCTAACTTGAAAGTAAATGTTCATGAGACTCATGAACTTGTATCTAGACAATTAATCTTGGTATTGTAGCTGTTCCCTGAAGCTGCACATGGTTTCCCACAATCCATCACAAAGCCTGGGCTTGCAAGACACCACTGACTTGATGGCAGTCAATCGGGTTTGGGTTTAATCTAGTTTGCAAGGAGGCCTGGTGGGATATAGAGGGGCTGTGTGTCAGGTAGCTGAATGCAGGGTCTGCCATTCAAAACTACCAGTTCAGGAAAGCTTTACTCTTCTTTTGACATAACATTAGGATTAGGCTGGCAATTATAGAACTAAGAATACCTAGATATACCCACCTCAGGAAGTAGACAAAGATTAAACAATACTGGGTTTCATAAATAAAAGTGGTACTGCCAGTTACCATATAGCTAATCATTTCAACAACCGTGGGTAACTCAAGGGTATCCTCCTCAACAGAGGAGGTATTTTTTGAAGGACTACTTTAAGTAGAGGGAACCACTCTGATAGTTCTACTAATCATTCTCTTTGCCAATATATGCACGTGTATATGTACATGCACATACATATGCATATACCAGCAAAGTGCTAGATTAAGTCAGTGGCCACCAGGTAAAAATCTACCTCTGTGATTCTCCAACCAGCTGCTTTATAACATACACAGTAGAGGCAATGAAAGTGAGAAACTAGAGAAACCAGTTTTTAGGTGTGCAACATTGCAGGAAAATAAATCTGGCTTTGCACAAGTTAAAGGTAAAGAACAGTCTTGAGTAAAAAGAGCAGGCTGGGATTCCTTAAGAACTGGTATAGAGACTAACCTTCCTGAGCCCCGTAATAGATGCCTTTGTCACTCTTGAGTCTTACATTTTGGCATACCCTAGAAGCTCACTACATTTTTGTTGAATGAATGAATAATCTGGGGAAAAGGAATGTAAATATAAAAATAGGTATTTCCTGATATTGTAAAAACTCTTTGAACATGAGAGAAGGCAAACAGATCATCTTTTCTGAGGAGGTAAAACGAGGGTGGTGGGGCTTGAGTAGAGAGGCCACCATGTGAACGTGGGCAACAAAATATTCAAATACACGAAAAGGATAGGTGTAAGTCTCAATGTGGAAAGGACATTAAGACTATTGGGCTCTTCTAGTTATCAGACAAAAAAACATTGTAAAGCCAATTATGGCAGGCATAGTTATGTCAAAATACGATCGCGTATCACTTGCTATCCCCTTTGACCCATGTGAAAGTTATTTGGGCTTATTAAAAAAATGAAGGGGAAATACAGGTAGATTAGGTCCCTGGTAAACCTCTCTGACCGTAGACCGGAGACATGAATAGTCTTGTCTTCCATGCAGAATGCACTGGTAAGTGGATTGTTGTTGATGTTGTGAGATTAAATTTTGTACCCCATCAATTTATTTCCCTTATGACTCATTTACATTTTCTCTAGTTTTTAATATTTTCTGCTCTTTTTTTCTGTTTGAGGGATTTTATCTGTTTTGCTTTGTTATTCTTGTCATTTTCTTTTCTTCTTTAATGCCTCTGTTTCTGTACACGAGATCCAGGGAAAGTCAATCTAAAGAGACAGTCACTGGATGCAATGACTCCTTGGGGGGATGCCAGAGGAGGTGTCGGGGAAATGGAGAGCTCATCATGACAAGTATAAGAAGGAAGAAAATGTTCTAAAACTGATTGAGGAGATGATTGTACAACACTTCATGATGTGATCGTGCTCCTGAAATGTATGATTTGGGAAGTATACATCAATTAAAAAGTTGAAAGAAAAATCTATGGGGCTCTTTCCATCACAAATGCCTTCAAAAGTGTAGCCATCATTAAGGATAGTAATGAATATAAACTTATACCTCTCTTATATGAACCTCCTGCACTTTCATTAAACTATCTATACTCAAAAGTTCCAATTTCCTGTGATATAAGATCCCCAGAACTCAAAAAAATTCACTGTCATCCAGTCGGTGCCAAGTCATAGAAACTATTTAAAACAGCATAGAACCGACCCTGTGAGTTTCTGAGACCGCAGCTTTTCACTGGAGTAGAAATACCTGTCTCTCTCTTGCAGAGTAGCTGGTGGTTTTGAACTGTTGGCCTTGCAGTTTGCAGTCCAACTTGTAATTACTGCCACCAGGACTTCCAGCATCTCTTATATGGCCAGGACTTCAAGGATTCAAATCAGGTTTAAGTCAGAAAAGTTATTTTCTGATAGTGTAGCAATTCTTTGAACACAAGAGAATGCAAACAAAGTTGTCAATAAATGTTACTTACTTAGATGTCATATTGGCTGCCATAACAGGTTCTTATTAAGTCTGTTTTGTCCTGGCTTCAACTGACCATCTAGACCAATGATCTTGCAGCTTTAAATGTTAACAGTCATTTCTCCCTTCAACAAAGTTTTATTGATCGTCTCTTCCTCCAACTAGTCTAAAGCCTTCAGGTACTTAAGAGTCTAAATGGACGCTATGTTTGCTTTATCTCTTGAGTTATCTGTTTTTCATGGGGTAGGAGTATGCATCATGAGTGCATATCCAGGTCACACATTGTGTACCTTGCCTACCCATTTTTGACTTATACTCCCTTCCCCAAACTTCATGTCTATCTCACTATGTGGAGTCAAGAGGCTGCACAATTCTTAGCAGTGGTCTATGCACTGTCTAAAGGGGAAATGCAACAACCCAAACACATTGCTTTCTTACAAGGAAACACAATCATACACTTTTCAAAATCAAGCAATGACTTGATTTCCATAGCTTCAGGAAGTGTGTCTAATAGAAGTAAACAAATCCAGAGTGGACTCTCTCATAAACCACAGCAGCTGCCTATTCACCAACACCATTACCAAATTCATACCAGGAAAGAATTCTAAAATACCTGTTAGACTCTCTTCCTACAAGTTGCCAATTTGCTCTGAATGCTGTTAATTCACCAGGCAACAAAGAAGATAAGCTACTTCTTCTTGTATGCAGACAGAAAGAAGTACAGTTCCCCCCCCCCCCCTTCTTCTTTTATATAAACCTCTGGTAAGCGATGATAGGCTTCAAAACACTTTTCTTATTCAGTAACCATGGTTCAATTATCAGGAACTCTAAGTTCAGAATCTGAGAATAATGATTCTCCTATCCTGCATTTTTATATATGCTGGGGATTGGCAAATTGTTCCCGACTTCTTAAATAAAGAGGAGGCCCTATTTTCTTCATTTACAAGTAATGAGCAGGCATATCAAAGGATTTTTAGAATACCTGGAATATGTGATAAACTCTTGACTTAAAAAAAAACAGCCCATGAAGGTGTCTTTAGATAGAAGGCTAACTACAGAGAAAATGATGCTTCATTTTTATGAATGGAAATTCCATGTGTAACAAGGCTTTGTAAAGAGACAGACTAAAAATACTTATTTTCAGTAAGATACAAATACTAAAAACAGATATGGGCTGGACAAAATCTTTTTAAAAAAACAAGTAGAAAACAATCAAAGCTGCTGTGGTATTCTGGATTACATAGGAAGCTTGTAAAAAAGCAAAGGGAAGAGTTGTCTATATTTTACAAAAAAAAATCAGAATTTTCATTCTAAATGAAAATTTAGTCATACCTCCTAAAATAGATATGCATAGTGGCTTTGCTAGATTCAAGGGCAACGATCTTGCTAAGCATGGCACAAGAGTAAACAATAATAATTTGAAAAGAGTGAATCTACGCATATAATTTCATCTTCCTTAGAAATACCATTAGAAGTAAAGATCAACCAGTGGCTTGAGTCAATCTTCCTTGCTATGCAACAAAATATGTTCTAATTGCAGAGTATACTGATTAAACCCATTTTCAGGGAAACAAATCTAACCTATATTTCCCAAATTACCTATCTCCCTTCCTTGGGTAAATCTGCTGTACCGGGTATCTACATCTGCTGTTTACAGCACTGAAAGCAAAGAGTTCATGTAGAAGACTAAGCTACACCTGACAGACCATGGTATATATAATTTTTGCCCTGGTGTTTTCACTCACCTCCTATGCATGTGAAAGTAGGACTCCCAAGAAGAAAGACTGAAGAAGAGTCAATGCATTTGGACTGTGGTGCTGGAAAAGAACACTGAAAGTACCAGGGGCTAGCGATAGGACAAACAGACCTGTCTTGAAAGAAGTACTTCCAGAGTGTTTCTTGGAGGCAAGATTGATGAGACTCTGTCTTACAGGATGGCTCTCGAGGACATCGAGGGGCACAGTGGCTACCACCTTGGGTTCTGCCTGGGGAAGACTGGGAGGATGGAGAAGGGGCAGGCCGTGTTTGGTTCTGTTGGGCATGGGGTTGTCATCTGGTGGGAACTGACTTGATGGCACTGAACAGCAATGAAACAACAACTGCTCCTCTTCTGAGGTGAGCAGGAGAGCAAAATCACAACCCAGATTTATGGTAGCCTAACACCTAGGAAATGAGTTAGAGTGGGGAAAAACATCAGGTTCACATTATTTTTTTAAAAAAATGAAGAACAGGGAACAGAGGGTGATATAGTTTAGAGATATTATCAGGGGGGAAAAAAACCAAACAAGTGTTTTTCAAGTTGTTTCTAATTCTTGACATCCTCATATGTATATGAGCATAATATGGTCCAGAGGGTTATCCAAGGGCAATGTTTTCAAAATAGAACTGCAGGTAGTTCTTCCAAAGTGTCTGTGGGTAGGCTTGAACCAGAAACCTTTTGGTTAGCAGCCAAGTGAGTTAACCATTTGTACCACGTACGAACTTTATTATTATGGCTCAAATTGATATAATTAAGGGATTTCCTATTAGTTAAGGCACTCTGGTGCTGATTATATGTTGGGATGCTAACCCAAGGGCAGGAGGTTCAAAAGTATCAGTCACTCCATGGGAGGAAGATGAGGCTTTCTACCCTGTAAAGGTTTACAACCTCAGAAACCTAGAGCAGTTCCACTTGGCCTGAGGTGGTACAAATGGGCTGCACTTGGCTACTAGTCTAGAGATTGGTGCTTTGAACCTATTCAAGAGTACCACGAAAGGAAGGCCTGCTGTTAGTGTCTGGAAAGATTCTAGACAACAGAATTCAACAGAACAGTTCTACTCTTTGACCCATATGGTGGCTATGAGCGGGAGTCAACTTGACAGTAATATGTTTAGTTTTGCTTTTTAAAAAAGAGAAATGAAACAAGATCCTGGATCAAGGCTATTGACTGATGAGGAAGCTGCCTTTTAGCTGGGCCCAGTCACAGGCTGTGTAACCCGGAACAAGCGTCTTCACTTTTCCTCACCCCAGTGTCCGCATCTGTAAAGAAGCACGTAGCACCCGGTTCCTGTGGCTGCTGGGAGGACCAGTGAACTCGTGCAATGAATGCCAGGGTTGCATTTGCGAGTTCTGGGGAGTAGTTAAAATCAGGTTATTGAGTTAAGCAGAGCTTTGCTGTCTGTTTTGCAAGTGATCTCATTTCACTTATGGGCTCTGACCGTATAAGACCAGTGGAGTGAAGCACTGCTTATGTAATTGCCGCCTTCCTGCCTCAAAGCCAAGAAGCATTTAGCTGTTGGTTTTTGCTTTCTCTAGATCTCTCTTTAGCTGCATGCTATTAAGGGTAAAATATCAACTATTAAACTATTTAAAGCAGGTAAATGTTAAAAAGGGGAGTCTCGTTGTTAAGTCAATAGCAGTGTTCCAGCCTGCTCTACCTTTCAGAAAGATCATCATAATAAGGAGACCAATCAATAAATAAAAACTATAAAATATACATCTATAGCGATTCTCAGAACCCTTTCTCTAACACAGAAGTTCATTACAGGAAACTCTGCGGGCTGCCAGTGCAAGTCGACATTTAAAACAGAACCGAGCATACGCTTCCATGGAAGCGATGCACTGCTCAGAATGGCCAACTTTCTTCGGATTTTTCTGTATTCCCTTAAAAACAATAGACATAAACAAATAAACAAGACCCACAGTATTTCTGGCGGTATTTCGTGTATATTATTAACCCAGTGGTTCTCAAGTGGGTGGTTTCTGGAAATACCTAGAAATATTTTTTTTTATTTATTATGACTGTAAGGTTTAATTGGCGTCTAGTGGGTAGAAGCCAGGTATACTGCTAAACATCCAACAATACACAGGACAGTCCTCTCCCTTATCCTCCTGCCAACAAAGAATAATCTGGTCCAAATATCAATAGTGCTGCTGTTGTGGGGAAATTCACAAACCCCTGAGCCAATGTCCCAGAGACACTGGACTTAAGCTATTAGTCAACTCAACATTTAGGATAATCGGTGTATAAGTGAGTTTTGACAGCTGAATGTTTCCTCCAAGAAATGTTTCTGGGAGGAAATATTGTTCTAGTATAAAACTCGAAACGTGAACTCTGCCACTGACTCATAGTCTATGGGACAGGGTATAACTGCTGCCCGTGCGTGTTTCAGAGACCATAACTTTTTATATGCTGGTGTCTTACCCTGAGGAGCAGCCGACAGTTTTGAACTGCCAGCTCTGAAGTGGCAACCCAAAGTGTCACCCAATCTACCACCAAGGCGCTTCCTCAAATATGGAACCTGACAAACTGGGTAAGAGCAAAGGCAAGGGGACTGGTTAAATAAGCAAGCCCTGTGCTTGATAAATCAGATCCAGATCAAACTCACTGCCGGTGTGTGGATTCTTACTCCTAGTGACCCTATAAAATCAGGAATAATTCTCCTTGTGGGTTTCTGGAACTGGAAATCTTCACAAGAATAGAAAACTTCACCTTTCTCCTGGTGTCGTAGCTAATGGTGCGTAGGTTATAAGCATATATATATGTATATATATATATTTACCAGATTATTATCACTTTTCGATTCCAGTTAATACCAACAAGAAAACCAAGCCAGTTGCTTTCACAGTGATCCCATGTGTTGCAGAATGTTGCTATGTGTCTTGGGCTTTGCATGGCTGTGGCCTTACCCAAGAAAACCACCAGGCCTCTCTTCCGCGGTGCCTCACAGTAGGTGAAAAGGGCCAGCCCTTGGGTTAGGGGCTGAGTGTTCAACCGTGTATACCATCCAGAACACCAACCCAAACTCACTGACTTGAGTTGATGCTGCCTCATAGAGGCCCCCAGGACAGGCTGGAAATGCCCCCTGTGGGTTTTCGAGATTATAACCTTTTATGAAAGTAGAAAGGTCTAGTTTCCTGCTGTGCACCCCCCAGCTTGTCCTGCTCTGAACTCTAGAATTCCAGTGAACCTAAAAGTGTAAAGCCATGGACCGTGAGATACGATCCCGCTACAAAGTGATTTTGAAAGGGGTGATAAAAAGTGGTGAAGATATTTTCAAACAATAATAATAAAAACCTACCTAAATGAGCCATAAAATGTTAGAAGTCATTTCTCTAAGACAGGCCCCCCCGGCCCACAGTACTATTTTCTGTACATAGCACAAACATTCGTCTGTGCAGATTATAGCACCAGACTTCTCACAGACTTCTCTGAAGAAAAACCGGGGAAAAAAAGCAAAGAGTTTAAACACATTTTCTGCACAAGCGTCATTTTCAGCTAAGGAGGCATACAACATGTGCTCTCTAAGGTAGGTGTGAAATATATATCTTGAATAAGCCACAACTAATTCTGCAAGGCTTTCACTCTGCACCATTCCATGTTTAAAGGATATTAAAAGTGAAGAAGAAATATAAATAAAATTTGAAATTGAAGAAGATGAAATTTATAAAAATTCTTTGTAATGTGAATAAAATCAAACATATGAAACTTTATTTCTTAAAGGTTTGCCTCTCAAAGAGAGCACCTGTTTTCCAGCTGAAGAAGTGTAACCACACTTGGTGAGTATTCAGGGGAGCCCTTGTACATGACTAGGTTGTGGCCTTGAGTGGATTTATTCATCTCTGAAATCACCTTCTTGCTTTTAACTCTGGGTATCAAGAGTTCAATGTATTGCAAGCTCCTGAAAACACAGCACCAACCAAAAAATAAAACTTCGGCATTGTGTTTCCTCCCACATAGAACCTCAGGACTTTTTTTCTCAGGAAGACAATCATATAAACTCAGAAAGGTTTACTTCTAACTGATAAAGGAAACAAAGGCGTATCCCACTGCCACCTAGTCTATTCTCACTCATAAAGATGGAATGTTTCTGAGACTGTACATCTATCTTCATGGGAAGCAGACAGTCTCATCTTCCTCCTATCAAAAGGCTGCGGGGTTTGAGCAGCCAACCTTATGGTTAGTGGCCCCATGTTTAACCCATGAGGCCATCACAGCTCCTTACATACAGGGGTCCATACATACCACCACCTTTCCGTTCCTTTTACTTACTTTTCTCCATTTTAATTGCCAGACTTCAAAACATATTATGTATTTTCTTAATGACAAATTCTAGGGCCCAAAGGAGTAGAAGTGGTCACATCAGTTCAATTTAAGACTGTTAAGTACCTCTTACTGGAAGACCACCACTCAAATTATTTCAAGATCAAACTACAGGGAGAAGTTCAAATAAATGAAACTAAAGAAAGAAATAAGGAAGAGCATCAATATCCAGGCACTGTCTGGGTACTCAGAAAAAAAAAGGAAACTGATGACAATCCATACATTTATCCATTGTATCACGTATATTTGTACATTTGTTGCCATCATCATTCTCAGAACATTTTCTTTCTACTTGAGCCCTTGGAATTAGCTCTTCATTTTTCCCTCCCTCCTCCACCCTTGGTAATTCATAAATTATTATTATTTTTTCCTGTCTTACCATGACTGATGTCTCCCTTCACCCACTTTTCTGATGTCAATTGGTTCCCTCTTTCTCCCCTCACCTTTCCCTTACCAAGCTGGTATCGCTACTCTCATTATTGGTCCTGAGGGGTTTATCTGTCATGGATTCCCTGTGTTTCCAGACTTATCTGTACTGTGTACATGCTCTGGTCTAGCCGGATATGTAAGGTAGACTTGGAATCATGGTCGTGGGGGGAGAAAGCATTAAAGAACTAGAGGAAAGTTGCATGTCTCATCAGTGCTATACTTCACCCTGACTGGCTCATTTCCTCCACGTGACCCTTTTGTAAGGGGATGCCCATTTGCCTACAGATGTACTTTGGGGCTCCACTCCATACTCTCCCTCATTCACAATAACAGGATGTTTTGTTCTTTGATGCCTGATATCTTTTGACAACTCATGATCACACAGGCTGGTGTCCTTCTTCCATGTGGGCGCTGTTGCTTCTCAGGTAGATGGCCACTTGTTTATCTTCAAACCTTTATGACCTCAGACACCACATCTTTTAATAGCCGGACACCATTCAGCTTTCTTCACTACATTTGCTTATGCACCCACTTTGTCTTCAGTGATCATGTGGGGCAGGTGAGCATCATGGAATGTCAGTTTAATGGAACAAAGTGTTCTTGCATTGAGGGAGTACATGACTAGAGGCCCAATGTCTGTCTGCTACCTTACAACTAAACCTGTAAATGTATGTACATAGATCTATATCCTCCTCATCATATATGAATATATTTACATATATACATGCCTGTGTTTAGACCTCTATAAATGCACTTGTCTCCTAGTTCTTTCCTCTATTTGCTTTTACTTTCCTCTTGTCCTACTGTCATACTCAGTCTTCAAATGGGTTTCTGTAATTCTTCTCAGCTACATTGCCCTTGATCAAGCCCTACTGTGTTTGCTACACTCTTCTCACCATCAATTTTGGATCACTTGTTGTTCCCTTGTCCCTGAGTTTGTTAACACACACTTCCTTTCCCCCACCTCCCCCTCTTCCAAGTTCCCATGGAATCATGGGTCCCATTGTTTTTCTTCTCCAAATTGTTTATCCTGTCTATCTTATCTAGATAGACCTGCAGAGATAATAAGCACAAAAAAAAGAGACAGTAAAACAAAGCAACAAAAGAAAACAAATAACAACAAGAACAGCAAGAAAACTAACCCCCTAAAAGAAAAGTCTGCAAATAGTCCAAAATTTGTTTGTTCACTTTGAAGAGTGTTTCTGGTCCAGTTTGATGGGGTGCCATGCCCTGGCCCCAAAGTCTATTCTTTGTATTCCCTGCTCTCCTCACTGTTCTGTTGCATGCTTTACTGTTTTGTCTCGGTGTGGTGGGGTCAGATTCAGTGTAGTTCCTGCACTGTGTTTCCAGTGTTGTCTCCTGTAGTGCTATGTGTCAGTGAGGGACGTTGTGCCTAGTAATGGGGCTGGCCTTATGGTCCTCTCTGTCCATTGGCTCCTCTGAGCAGGGATATTGTCTTCAGGGTTTGGTGGGCCAGGATGTGTTCCACTCTCTCTTCCTCTCCCTTAGTTTGTTCATGTGTTCTGATTAGGCATGTCCCTCTCTCTGAGCTGTAGCTTCAGTGCTGTCCTCTGAAGTGAATTCTTCTGGGGGGAGAGCAGGGTGTCCGTACAGTTGGGATTGGGGACTTGATTAATTTTAACCTAAATTAGACAGTTAAAATAGAGCACTATCCTACAGTAATCTTGCTATTGTATGGAATAGTAACATTTTTTAAGAGAGTCTCCTTAAAACCCAGAAGAGAATATGCAGAGGTAGATTTACTGTGAATTTAATGGAGCTAAAGCTTAAGGACCCTTTGCTGGCATAGACCCCTTCCAAGGTCCTATCCCTAGCTTTGTGCTCATATTATTTTCTTTTTTTAATGAGTGTCCCCAAATGTTAAAGTTTCAGGCAAACCCTTGATCCACTTTGAGTGAGTGTACACTAATCTTGAAAGGTCAATGCATCTGGAAAGAAAATAGAAATGGGATGTTCTCTGTGTGTCCCTCCTGTTGTTGCTGCTGCCTTTCCCCATCCCCCACTTAGTAACCACTGTCTCATCTCATCATTATAAGATTATTAAACTCTTTCAAATAAAATCTGTCAGTTCAGTGACTGGGAATAACGGCAGGTTTATGTTTTTTAAGATGAAAATTTCAGAAGGAGAAGGTAATTTCTAAGAACGAAGAGGTCTGTTAGGGGTAATTTTTCCACTAGAATGGCAATAATTATCATTCACAGCTAAGGGAGGCATGCATTTGAGAAAAAGAAGGGGCACAATACAAGTTACAGTAATACATACTGAAAAGGATGTTGAGTTTAGGCAGAATGTGGGAATTCTTACCACTAGTAGCACCACGTGTCCATTTTTCTGGTTTCTCAAAACCCCAAGTAAATCCCACAAGCCCCTCAAAACCTCACCATGGAATTCTCACACTTCTGAGTAAGAAGTTCAGGACAAAATAAAATTGTGAGTGTATTATGACTGTCTGCAGCTTTTCCTTCATGCCTTGCCCCAGTTTTTGAAGAAAACGGAATAAAAATTAATTCCAGAAAAAAATGAATGAAATTACCTCAAATGGAATACTAAATTGAAAAATAATAGTCAAATTGTTCATAACCATTTCCTGTTAGCTTTTCTCTTTCTCTCTCTTAGAAATGGAGTAAGAATGCTTCACATAAAATATGTACAACCCATCCCATTCCATCCCATGAAGGGCCCACTCATGCAAACAGGAAGCTCATTAAAAGGGCTCTTTTTGGTTTCCTGACACAGCCCCGTTTTTATTTTAGTGGCAGCACCTATTAAGGAAAGGCTTCTTTTGAGGGTTGGGGGAAAAACTAAGCATCACAAATCAGTTAGGTACCTGCTTGGATTGATGTTAGTTGACTGGCTCTAGCTAGAGGGCAAAGGAAGCTTTGAAGCCACTGTGTGGCCCTTGGGCTCAGGTCTGCCCCCGAGAGGACGGCACTGAGAGCTCCCCGTGCTCCCTGTCCCTCAGGTGGAGCCCATCCGGGTCCAGCAGTCACACCTGTCCTTGCAACTCTAAGGGAGCCGCACTTGCCAGTTCAAAATGGTGCAGTCTCTTACATGTGTCATGTTCTAACTATTTTCTCCTTTCCTTACATTCAGATCCTGTGTTGGTTATTTCTCTGATAAGGGTATGGATTTTGGTTTCGAGGCCAGCCTCCGCCAAATTTGGTGTGATATGTTGCCGTTCTGAGCCACAGTGCTCTGTGGAGTGGGAACCAGCCATCTTCCTTAGCCCCACCTGCTTCCAAATCACCCCAGGTAAAAAGTGATTCCAGGCCTTCTTCTTGACCTATTACATTAAGATCTCCGTGGGCCAGCACGCCTTGGCCTCTGCAGTTTAAACTCACATCCTAAGTGACATTTGTAGGCACTGCATTTGGGGGCTGATCCTAACTTATCTTATGTCAGGATTAAATATAATCATTAGGTGAAATGGATCTGTGAACTCTAGATCAAGATACACGTGCCTTGTTGTTCTCCCTATTTTTTTTTTTACATTCCCCCCCAACAATATTTACACTTGTTCTAGGATAGAAAAGAGGCCCCCAAAGAAAACATAATTTATGGAGACACATTTGTTGGCAGGTGTCACTGAGTCAGTTCTGATTCATTGCGAGCCCGGTGTAGCCGAAGGAAACATCACCTGCTCCTGTTCCTTCTCCACTGTTGTTCCTAGGTCTAAGTTCAGTGATGCCAACAAACGTACTAGGGCTTACCGAGGACCAACACAAAGACATCTTCCGGATCAGGGAAGCCATCAACACAGCACCATAACGGGATTGCAGGACTCACAGAAACAGGACCACTTAAATAGAACAGGGAGAACAAAGGAAGCAGTCACAAATTCATGACTGGCTGCAGGTGGGAACCACACAATTAGGAAAGGGAGCATGTTTGGGATACGTACATTATTACATACAGAAAAGCTTACCAGGTTGGCTCTGGATTCTCTGACGAATGCAGCCAGGGTATGATTCAGGGGGTCCTAGTACCCCAAAGAAGCTCTGGTGTCACAGTGGTTATGCATCGGACTGTCCAGCACAAGGTCAGGTGGGAAGTTTACATCCACCAGAGGAGGCTCTCTACTCCCCAGAAAGAGTTACAGTCTAGGAAAGCCACAGGGGCAGTCCAGCCTGTCCCACAGGGTCACAATGAGTCAATGTTGACCGGGTCGTGAGCTCTTTGAGTTTTTAGTACCCCAAACCCCCTTAAAAGCACACCCCGGCAAGTCCCTAAGGGGTAGACTACCCTTGCCAGGGCTGGTTAGGGGAGTGCTGGTAATCTATTTACAAATACATTCTGCCTGAGGGCAAAACTGTTCGCTTGGCTGGTTAATGGTTAGCAAGAACTCGATGGAGGTTGAGTCCATGTAGAGACTCAAAAATGGACTTAGGATGCCCACTGTAAACCGTGCCCTTCTGTAGACCCAGGACTCAGAATTTAAGTTCGAATACACCCCAGAGCAAGGACAGAAGACCACTTCTCTAAGATCCTGCATACAGCCATTCCATTCCAAGCCAGCAGCCTTCTGCTTTATCTTCTGCAATGCAGGGCAGGTTCGCTGGGGGCTGAGGGTTGAGCTGATGACTGCGACACTGGCAGGGCTTCTGCTGAATTTCATTCCTGTGACTGTGCCTACCCCACAGGATGATATAAGGATTAATTCCTATTTGGCAATTTACCGTGTGTAAAATGCCTTGAGCCCCTTGGAGGAAAGTGCTATATAAATGTAAAATAATAATTATAATAATAATAACCTCCACTATTTAACTGATCAGTGAATTAGCCAGAAGATTTAGGCTGCCAAGGGACAAGGCTGAAACCATTATAAGTGGAAACACTTTGCATCGTCATATCTCATAACTATTTTCACAAAAAGGGGAAACAAAGGGTGAAAATTAAGATAAGTCAATGTTCTCGACTGATTTAAATGACAGAGGATCAGCAGTAATGTCTCAGGAAAGCCAGGGAATGAAAAAAATGACAGCTGCACTGTAATATTGTAATTGTAACTCAGTCTCACATGCTGAGGTTTTCTACACGTTGGTCGGTCTTTTATGTGTAAGGAAAACACATCAGGGCAGCATCTGAAACTTAACATTGCACAGTGTGTGACGATGCTTTGGCTCCATTAGAATGTAGTCAGACTTCACTCCATGAAAAGGTATTGGCATTATTTTATGAAGTCCCAGGCAATGCTGGACTCGGTTGTTACCATCAGCTGCCCTGAGCAAACTGGAGTGTTGTTTACGTATCTGAAACTCAGGAACCTGGAAAATATGGATGGTCACTTTTCTTCCTTGCACCACATTACATGAGCTCACCTGCCTTCAGTTCCTCAATGGGTGGTTATATTGATTTATTGATTTATTAGATTTAGGGAGACCCTCCCACGAGGAGCTCAAGAGGCTGGACCCAGGGCTTATATATCATGAACATGAATCGTGTCTTAAACCACAAAATGCTACAGAAATGGTAATGGGCAAGCTCCAGAAGTTCAAATGCAATTGTGTGCTTAGTTATGCATCCTTCAAAACACTTTCTAACAAGGAGCCAAGGAAAATTTCTTTGTCAAGAACAGGCTTGGGGCCTTGGAAAAGTTTTAATTCCAGTTGTTTTGTAACTCATGCACAAAACAGTTTCAGCTTGTATGGGAACAGGTACTGTACTTCCAGACAATAAAACTTGAAGTTGTGTATTTTGAGAGGGAAAGGAAGGAAACAAGAGGAGAAATAAAGATGTGGTATTTCCCCCCCCCTTTTTTTTAAATGATTAACTCTGAGCCTACAGGGTTTTCTTTTTTGCTTTCTTAAATTCAATTCTGAGTGAACAAAAACAAGTGTAGACCATGGTGGACACATGTCAGAAAATGAAATCAATAACTAAAAATGTTCTGATATAATCTGAAATAAAGCACTATTGACAAGGTAGGAGATACCAAATTTAAAAGCAAGAAACTAAGGTAAATAGGTAAGTAGACAATGTGAAGACCCAAAGTGCCAAATTAGAACTAATTTTCTTTGCATAAAGGAGTTGGTATTAGAAATCCATTTGGATGTATGAGCGAATGGAATGTGATATGCAGTAGCCAACATTGCAAAAAATTCCAAATGTGATATGTGATTAAACACATACGTATGAAAACAGGCACATATACCTCAACAACAGGGGCATTCTGCAATAGCTTTCGGGCCTTAAAACCCTAATCCCAACCCACTACCATCAAACAAACACCAACTCACAGCTATAAAGGGTTTCTAAGACAGCATCTTTAAGAGAACAGACAGCCTCATCCTACTATTGCAAACCCTCTAAAAATCCATCTTTCCTTGACTGATTTTACTATCCCCCACTCTGTGTGGCTGAGATCACTAGTGTTCGTCACAGTGAATGCCTTGGTCCTCTAGCCACAAGAACAATTTTTGCCTTTGCATCACATGCCCAGCAGCACTCGTCAGAGTGAAAAACTGATAGCATTGGCTACAAGACACGGCTTGATATGATTGCTCCTTGTAGCCCCCCTATCAATGAATATTATCATATTCTTCTTATGGATAGGATTACTGTACATTTTCTCCTTATATCACTCTTTCTTTTTCTTTCTTGATTTCTTCATACTTAGCCACTAAGCAAGTTACTGTTGCTCTGTGCCATCAAGTGGACTCTGACTCACAGGGACCCTCTAGGACAGTGCCCCACTGGACCTTGCCCGCCGCCTTCCCAAGGCTGTACTCTTTATGGAAGCCACCTGCCGCATTTCCCCTCTGCAGAGTGGTTGGTGGTTTCAAACTGCTGGTCTTTTAGTAAGCAGCCATTCTGCCACCATATCTCCCACTGAATGCATTACTGTTCTTTCACTGACATATGATCTACAAGACAATGTGAAGTGCTATTTCACATCCCGAAGTATAATAGTTGGTTTTTTTTGTGCCAACATGGCACCTGTAAGAAGATATGGGTGGAGGTTAGCCTGTCAATCAGGTCACAGCTTGATGCCTTTATTTGGAGGTGCCTCGGAGATAAATGGCTCTCTGAAGGCAGGTCTCTCTCTTCTCTCTCTCTCTCTCTCTCTCTCTCTCTCTCTTCACTTCCCTGTTGATAAGCTACGTAAAGATCTATGCCAGCCCTAGGACACGTCCATCACCATTGGACCCACAGGGATTCTCAACCAGAACTCTGTGGCCTCCCTGCATCATGGCTTATGGCTACGCGAGTCTGAAGAGGGATTTATGGACTAGAATTAGAGCTTATGGACTGGGTGTGGGTGCTTGCCTGATATATAAATACTGGATATAATGCTCTCTCACACATATATCGTGTCACTGTATTTGTTTCTCTGTTCGACCTGGCTTATCACACTGAGATTCTGTTTTAAAGTCTCTGTGCAGATTTTTTTTTAAAAAAAAAACAATATTTCTTTATGCATCCAGAAGAATGGGAGATGATATATGTGTATGTTAATTGACAGTACTTGAAATAGAAAGAAAATAAAAAACAAGGCAGAGTAAGCAAAAGCTGGTCAATGGGTAAGGAAAACTGGAGAAGAATGGGTACCTTTGAATTGTGGTATCGATAAAAGTCTTGAGTCTATCATAAAACCCTGGAAGAATAAACAGATCTGCCTCCAAAGAAGTACAGTCAGAGGTTCTTTACAAGCAAGGAGGGAGAGACTTCATTTCAAGAACGGTGCACCTGCTTTCAAGAAGGTCAGTGCCTGAGAAGAACGTCGTGACTGGTAAAGAGGCAGGGATAACGCATACGGAGGAGATGGACTGACCCAGCGGCTCCAAGGCTGGGCTCCAACACAGTCATCGTTTTCAGGAGCCTGCTCAGTTGGGTAGCGTTCCCTTCTGTTCTACGTCGGGTGGTGTCAGAACTGACATTCTGGCTTTTGACAAGAGCAACAACTGAACAATTTCAATGTCCTATGTAAAATGAGAGTCGTGACAACTTTTCAGACTGATACAGTTGTTGTGGGGGTGACGTGGAAATAAGGCCCATGACCGCTCAACAGAAGATTCATACCTGCTAGCTACATGATTACCGGTGGCATAGCGGTCACATGTCGGGCAGCTACCGGAGAGGTCAGCTGTTCGAAACCACCGGCTGCTTTGCAGGAAATGGATGAGGCTTTCTCCTCCTGTAGAATTCGTCTCAGAAACTCACAGCCTAAGCTTTACCCTATCGTATCAGGTTGTCATGAGCCAGAATTCACTTGAGGGCCATGAAATTCTTAGCTTACGTTCTAATTAATATGACCTCTTTTCTAATTAATATGGGTTTTCTTTTATGAGACAACTTGGTTGTGAAACCTAATAGTTTCTGCATCTCAAAAAACTCACTGCCATGGAGTTAATTCTGGCTTACTCCAACCCTATGGGCAGAGGAGAAGTGCCCCTGCAGGTTTCTGAGGCTGCACATTTTCGAGGGAGCAGGAAGTTTCATATCCTCTTGTGCTGCAGTCAGTGGGTGCGACCTGCTGGCCCTATGGTGAGCAGCCCGACTCGGAACTCACTCAGCCGCCACGGCCGTTGGCTCAAATCCGAAAACCTCAGAAAGAAAAGGCAGATGCAGTATCCAGACCCAGCATGAAGACACACATCTTCCCACAATCTGCTTATAGAAGGATAGGCTGCACCCCGGAAGAAAGGCTCTTTCAAAGGCATCGGGGTTATGGCCAGAGTAAAGCAGCTGAACTCCTCCTTAACCCTCTCACGACGGCTCTGTTCCTCACAGCAGATTCCATCATGGAATTGTTTACATGATGTTATGCCACACTGAGGCACAGCCCTCCACTGTCAGCCTAGTTGAGACAAGTTGACACAAAACCTAGCCATCACAATTTACTCCTGGCCATACTGGCACCTGTACACCAACCCTTAGGTCATATCTAATTTTTAAAGGGGGTTATACAGCCATACTTATGTTTACCATGATACAACTGATACACTTACAACTGAAAATGCAGTAACCTCATTTACATCTTACATTATATAAGTGAACAAACCAAAAATACTTCATACATATATACAAAGGGAATATATATATATAGATATATCAGTACCTCTACAACTGATATTGTTGCTGTAGCTGGTGTTTATAACTATCGTCTTCCATTACCCAGTTCATATTCCTTTTATCCCCAGCAAGTACCTCAGCTGGTCCTGGTTCTTTGTCACATGTGTGACCCAAATCTTCATTCCTGAAAGGTCTACACCGTTAGTAGTCACATTAGGATTGGGTTGCTGTTGCTTACCATTTCCTTTAATCACAGGACATGAGAGTACTAAGCAACCTCCTGGATTTCAGACACATTCATCTTTGCTTCCATCACATAATACTAACCCAATTCTCCCATGGTCATCAGGATCAATCACACAGCTCATTATAGTAACACTCCTTTTTGTCTGTTGGTACAGAGGCATGAAGAGCCCAAAATGCCAGGAGGCATTTTTTTTAATTAACTGGGATTTAGCACACATATCATATCATTCCATATTTCAATCATGTCAAGTAGAATGTACACTTGCTACCACAATCACTTTCCAAGCATTCTTTTTCTACATGGACTCATTGACACTGTCTTCACTTTAACAGGCCCCACTCCCACCCTGTCTCCCTGGCACCCCTTAGTCTACTTGTCCTCCCTATAGGTTCATCAGTCCTGGGTCTCATATATCAAAAAAATCAGAAAGCAAATAGCACAGCTTCAAGATGGGGATCACTTCCAAGTCAACGGAATCAGTGTTGTGTCTGTAGCCCTCCCTTTGAAACTAAAAACACTCAAGCCTGAAGAGCAAGCATATGTCACAGGGACAGGAAGCAAAAATGTTGAGGGTGGGTCAGTAAGACTAATAATGAGGGGTGCCACTTGCATTTCTATTCATTCATTTTGGATCCGGAAATAATTTCTGTAGAGAAATACCATCTACTGGCTGATGGTTTACGGCACATACATCTTTACAGAACAAACACTGTCGTAACCCTGCATGGTATGACCAGCTATCTGGTGTCATAATTGTGTCTTTAAAAGTCCATTCCATCCGTCTATCACACTGGTTACTATGCATAATGGGGGGCATGGTAAAATCAGTGGATGCTATGAGTATATGCCCATTTCCCCACTTCCATTGTTGTGAAGTGAGTTCTTTGATCTGAGGTGATGCTGTGGGGGATAAAGACTGGTGGAGAAGGTATTCTGTAAGTCCACAAATGGTAGTTTTGGCAGAAGGGTTGCATGCAGGGAAGGCAAATCCATATCCAGTGTAAGTGTCTACTCCCGCAAGAACATAATGTTGCCCTTTCCCTGATGGAAATGGTTCCATGTAATTAACATGCTTCCAGGTTGCTTGTTGGTCTTTCCGAGAAATGACCCTATATTGTGGACCCAGTTTTACTCTCTGCTGTCTGTACTGGCTCCCTCAAATCTTTTTTATATGCTGAATGAAGAATAATACAAATATTCATTATATGTTGAATGAATAATAATACTTATACCAACCCCTTACGTTTGTGTATTTATCATGTGCCCAGGACTTTGCCAAATGCATTATGGACTTATCTTATGTAATTCTCCCTCTAAATATCAGAAATCACTGGGTCTGGATACTGTATCTGCTCATCATCTCCATTTTAAGTAGCAGGAAACTAAAGCTCACAGAGTGTGAACCTTTAATCATAGCCTTATCCTACCTCCTAAAGAATGAATTTAAAGGAAGTGCTCAATAAATACGTGGTCTTGATGATGAATCAATAGAATCCTTAATTATTTCTGCTGCTGGAAAATCTGTGCTCAAAGCTAACTAATGTAGTCTTTTCAATATTATTCATTTATTAGTTAGCTATTGAAAAGAGATTATTGTATGCCAGGCACATGCCAAATACTGAGGGAAAAAATACTATGGATCTAAAATTTTTTCATCAAAAGCAATTAAGAATTTAATGTCATTTCACTTAACATCATTTTCTGTGTCTACTCTTATAAAAAACAAACTCATTCCTTTCCTCCTTTATCTCCCAGCCCACTCTTTCTTATTCCTCCTTTTACACCAAGTTTCATAGTATTAAATTCATACAGATTTTTGCCCAGAAGATGCTTATATGTCAAGGCAAGGAGCCATTTTAATTATATTTACTCTTCATTTTGAGTATATTTCTTTTTCATATCTGACAAAGACTTTTGAAGTGACTAAAGAAAGGCAAGGCAACCTGATTTTTAAAAAATCTTTCATGTATGATCTTTTGTCTGTAATATTCTGATAATAGCCTAGAAATTTTAAAAGAAAGGTTTAGTTTTTTGTGCTTTTGAAATTGGAAAAATTTGATATTTTTCTTCTACGTGTTTGGCTTGGCATTAAGTCAACAAATAAGAAAATAAAAGCATTCTCAACTTACAAAATACACTCATCATTGGTGCCTTGGCATCGTCAACTTTCATCAGCATCACTATGAAAACTGTGCTGCTATTCTTTTGTTTTCCAGATTTTAAAACTGAGTATACAGAACTGACATAGAATCAAGCTTGAGCCATTTCTGTAACCAACTCTCCTGTCGACTAGCAGATGTTTACAGACTTTCCTTTACCTCCACACTGAATGCATGCCTGACATGTCATCTCTGATTCTAAACTCTCATTTAAGAATTGGCAGTACATAATTCTGAAGTCAGCAATCTTCAGGTACACTTTGCAAAATCATGACTGCTTACGTTTGACTTTAAGGCGAGTTGAGCTGATTGTTTCAAAAGGAGGGGCTTTCAGCAAATGAAAGCTATTCTAAACTTCTGCCATTTAACAGCTCAATTATGCAGAATTATTTAAAATGTAATGACAAAAAAAGTGCTCTGTATTTAGCTAGACTGCATGAGCATAAACAGGGCCTCAGAAAGATAGCATAGCTTATTAATTCACCAAAGGTACATTTTTTTTGAACTCACTATGTTCCAGGCATTATAGGAGATGATGGAAATGCAAAGAGAAATAAATTGGTCTGAAACAGACAGGTTGTGTGGAGAAGGGGGTGGTTAGAGGGATCGGAGATGAGCTCATGAGGAGATGATAATGACGACAACGTCTCTGAGCTGAGGGTCCATCCATGCAGCCAACACAAGGCACTGGATACGTTTGGAAAGCTACTTCACACGCACGCTAAAGATGCTCTTGACTGTACAGGACTTTATCAGAACAAACAGCTGGGCTTCGATTTTATTTTATGGGTAAAGAGGAGGCCATGATGACCAAATTTCTGTTTTGGAAAAGGAAACTCTGGGATTCGTTTGAGATATAATCCTCACTGGTTACAATATCTACCACAACAATTACCTGACCGAGACACCAGACGCCCTACAAACCACCAAATCATGCCAGAGTCAGAAAAACCTTAGAACATTGAACACTTTAGTATCATTACTGCTTCTCAATAGCCTACAGATATTTATGGATTCTCTTATAAGAATATGTGAGTTCTTGTGCTACTACTCTGAAACATATAGTAATTATCTGCTCAGATTCACCAGTTGACAAAACAATTTAATAACAAAACAAAAGTAGAAATATCAGTATTTATAAAGCCATTTTATTGTGTAGGCAAACCTATTATTTACTACATATATTATATTATCTCATTTAAAAACTTCATAAAACCAAGGGCTCAAGTGAAAAGTATTTGGAAATGAATATGGCAATATGTGTACAAATATGCTTGATATAAATGATGCATTGAATGCTATAAGAGCTGTAAGAGCCCTCAATAAAATCATTAAAAAATTTTTTAAATAAAATTAATTAATTTAAAAAACTTCATAAAAGCAATAAGATGACTAATATTTACTCATTTTAAGTAATGAGAAACAAAACAAAGCTGAGTGTGAAAATCTTAAATAAATTGATCAAGAGCCACACTACCTGAAGACAGGGGAACCAGGAATAACACAATTCAAAAACGTAGAATGTTTGGTCTTTTCCACCTAACTTATACTCCCTCTTTGTAGAATAAAGGAATGCTGGTGGCACTCTTAGGTAAACAATTTATTGCTAACCACAAGGTTGGTGTTTCAGGCCTACCAGTCACTCCATGGAAGAAAGATGAGGCTATCAGTTCCTGAAATGATTTGCCACTTCCGAAAACCTATGTCGGGTCTCTGTGAGTTAGAATTGACTTTATGTCAGTGGGTTCAGTTTGGAATGTACTTGGAAAACAAAGATCGTGCAATGAATGTGGATTTGCATTTTCATGGAAGGATTTGTGGAATAGTTGTACTTTCATCTAGGCATTTATAAAAAAATAAGCTAGTGTTTTTAGTACTAACTAATGCTCTAGATGTTTTGCAAGTACTCACTTAATCCTTATTAAAAAAATTAAGTTAAATGCTATCATCACCATCACTTTACAGAATGGAAACTGAACAACAGGGAAGGAAACATAGTCCCATAACAGGTAAGTGGCTGTGCAGTCTAAAGTTACAGAAACCAGCAGCTCACAAGTTTTACCCACCCTGCTCTAGTCCCTCATTAAACCAAAAGGTTACTAAAGACAATGATGGCTTAAATAAAGTTCCAGACCCAGGGCATGGCAGGGCAAGAAAGGTATCCATTAAGCATTCGTTCCTTTCTTTCTTCAGTCCCTAAAATGCTGCAGTTGTAAGAAAAATAAAATACCTAACAAAATACCTTGGTTTGTAAAGTATATGCTTAAAAAATTTCATATCATGTAATTTAAATTTCCTAAAAATATAATATTGAACATAGAACACGGTAAAAAGGCACTTAAAATATGTCAAAGATTAGTTAAAGGTATAGAATATCGCCCACAATATAAATTTAAGTGTTAAAGTAGAATACAAAACTGTCTGTGTACTATTTTACCAAAAATAGGAAAAGTATATATCACAGAAAAAATATTATTAGGAAGGTACAGCCCCAAAGTTTGTACAGAGATTATTTATGGATCATCGTGGTGACTTTAATTTTCCTTTCAAAGCTTATTCCTATTATTTTTATCATGGCTATGTTTGTTTTCCATAATAAGAAAAGTAAAATAAAAGAGAATAATTGGGACAGGTAACAATTCTGTTTTATAAATGATCATGTTGAGGGGCAAGTGATAGAACTGTGTCTCTTATTTAAGAAAGAGCTTGCATAGAACACAAGACTCCAAGTTTCCAATCTAGGGTGTTTCCTATGATGCCATATTTTCTCTTTAGTTGTTATCATAATTGAAGAATTCAAAAGTAACCCATGAAGAAAGCCTCTTGGGGGTGATTAGAGAGACTGAGATTGCAAATGTGCTAAAAGTTCCTTCTACCACATCAGACTGCTGAAGTTGCTTTTCAATTTGGCAATTTCAAGCATGGCAACTTATGCCTAAGTCCAAATGAACCCTATACATACTAAATTGGATTATTTTCATTCCTTCCCTCACCCTATTTGTCACCGCCTCTGTAAGACAGAACTATATATATCCAAGCACTTTCACATAAGACTTTACAGTAACTCTCAGTAGAGGATGCATGTGTCTCTGTGTGAGGTCCTTTCTCTGATTCTTGGTTTTGAGTCGGGCTAAGTAGCTTGCTTTGGCCAATGGGATCTTAAATGGAATATAAGCTGAGACTTTAATTTTGATTATGTGATTTGGCGGGCTCCCTTTGGCTTCTGCAATTTGTAATAAGCAAAATTTGTCCAAGGTATTCAGCACTTTCAGGCAGGGTCCTGGAATGAGAACTATGTGGAGAAGCTATGAACCTCAAAAAAGCCTGAAACAGAAGTGTCTCAGGTGACTCATAAACAAGAAATAAATGTACACAGTTGAAAGTCCCTGAAACTTGGAGGTTGTTTGTTAAGCAGCATTACCACAGCGATAGCTAGCATGCTAAACAAATAGCTCCTAATGATATCTTTTGGTGGTAGACAGAGATCTATATCTATCTATCTATCTATCTATCTATCTATCTATCTATCTATCTATCTATCTATCTATCTATCTATCTATTAAAATAACACAAACGGTTGAAAGTCTAAAAGCAGGGGAGATGTACATTTTAGTTAGACATATAGGGCTAAGCTTTTCACATTTTACCATGCAGGCAATTCACCTGGGAACTTGTTAAAATGCATCTTCTCATTCACTAGATATGGGGTGGGGTCTCAGAGTCTACCTTTCTAATAAGTTCCCAGGTGATATTCTAAGCACAGAGGAGTAAGAGGATGCATAATGGTTACCACAACGGCCCAAGTGGACTGTACTGAGTCAAATGAGAAACGGAATGGTGAAGTGAGCTACCACCTCCAGTGAGATGACCAACTATTTTTTGTAGGAAATGGACACAAAGAGTGTAAAGGCCGCTGGGAAGAAAACAAATCAGGATGGAGGGAGTGTCGAACCAAATTTTCTACTTTTCTGTGATGAAGAAACAATGAGGATAAAAGTCATAGAAAATGGGCTCTGCAAACAAATCAAATGACCTCCTTCACATGCTAATGATGAATATATATTCCCAGTCACATACATACATATACCTGCTAAGGACTGTTCTTCATGCAGGGTTGACTATGGCATCCCAGTACATTCTAATTAATGTATACATCGATGAACATACATGTGTGACCTTGGAACACTCTTAGTTATCTAATGTTATGAAAGAAAAATCATAAGAATAAATAGAAACTTATTCTTAAATATAGCTATCTATATTATTTATCTATTCTCTGAAGTATAGTTAAGTATAGTATATTATCTTAACTATAGCTATCTGTATTGTTAGTTATCCAGTATTATTTAACTAGTACTATTATAAAAGAAAAATCACAAGAATAAATTGAAATTTATTCTCAAGTGCAGGAGGCTAGATGTCCAAATTCATAATGTTGACTCTTTCTCAACTGTGGAGTCTGCTTTCTGGTTCCATCAAGATCGCCAGGTGTACTGGCATCTACCTTATTCAATTTCTGCATCCTAGCCTGTATGTTTTATTTCTTTTATCTCTCAACAGTGATAACTCAGAACACAATTTACACCATTCTTGTCTCATTGACATAACAAAGAGACCCCATGTGCAAAGGGGATTAAAGCCACAAAACAAGAGAGGCTAGGATTTACATCATATATTTTGGGGACACACAGTATCTTTTGAGAAAAAATATATATATTCAAATGATAAAATATGATTCTCTAATTCCAAACTTACCTTGAATTTTCTACTCCCTCATTTTGATCTTTCATCAATTTACACTTAAATTCATAAGACTAGGTTTTTTCATGCTATGACATACACAAGACAAGAGTAGGGATATATACTGCTGCCTGAGGCAAACTGGAAGGGACTTGATAGAGCATGTGCTGCGAGACCAACCCTGACTAATTCTTGAGGCTCCTGCTTTCACTGCAGCTGGCACTAGAGTTCCCTGAAGGTACCCGGCTCAATACCCTTCCCACATAGGTTGCCTAGTCCTATACTGAACTCAACCACAGGCTGTTAAGGGCACACAAGCCTTCCACCACTCTGCCTTCCTTCTCTGAATCTCCTTTTGCATCTTTAACAATTACACTGGCATTTTTCTGGAAAACAACACTAGTGCGGGAAAAAAGTTGATCTCCTAGGAAGTTGATAAAGATCCATCACAGAAAAGATAGGGGTCATTAGAAAATTATACTGGAAGGCATAGTGCAAATTCCAAATCAATCTACTTTTGAACACAACAGACCCTATAATTGTCTTTTCTTAAAGACACTATTTCTAAATATTTATAGTCATCCAAGAGTCACATACTAAGAAGAAAATAGAAGCACAATTTCTTGAAATCAAATTGATTTTGTGTGTGTGACAAAGTAGCAATTGCCAATAGCTATTGAACTAAAAGATCAAAAACTTTTCTAAAAGTATGGAAGGCAATTTGTTATCACTGAGGGTAGTGTCCCTATGAATAAGAATTGACTTGATGGCAGTGAGTTACTGAGAGCCAATAGTTTGCATGACATGAGACACTAAGTCCTTCCCTACATACTTGGTGGCAAAATAAGCAACTTAGGAAATGAAGATGCCTTTTGTTTTTGTCAACCTTTCTTTGTTCTAGACAAGAACACTGACTAGGAGGGAACGGGCTGGTGATATTAGAATGCTCACCCTGGTCACCTGGAAGTAACCTTCAAAGACCCTGAGATGCAAGATGAGAGGGTAAAACTTTTTAGCTCATTGTCATTTGTGTTCTTGAGCCTCATTACTCTCTCACAGAACTGGTCTCTTCCCAGGACTACTTCTGCATACAGTAGATCTTCTGCATCTGTCAAGAGGTCCTCAGCATGTCTCATTCCTGAATAGGGGCACACATTCGTAGCAATAAGGATCTTAAAATAGGTATCACTGTCAAGCTTGTTGAAATTGATCAAGTATTTCAAATTCTGTAGGTCTGCTGCCATTCCTCCAGTATAATCCAGATGTTTTCAATCTTCCTACCCACCCCCACCTCAATGTACAGGAAAGATGTTATTTATATTCTAAGATAATACTTGCTAATAGGCTTACCTGCAACTCTGTCAATGATGTCAAACTAGCAAGTTTTTGGCAATTCTCATGAAAGTTTTGGCATGCGGTTGGTGTACGCTAGAAATGTGGCCTGGTGGCACTGAGGGTTAGATATTAGGTTACTACTTGAAAAGCTGGTGGTTCAAACTAGCTCTCTCTTGGGAGAAAGTGAGGTTGACTACTGTCATATGATTCCCTGTCTCAGGAATTCTATATATGTATATCCCCAAATGGATTTTTTTTCTCCAAAGCTATATATTTAATTTTTTAAAACAAAACAACCTTATCACCTTCAAAGTACTCTCCATTACACTTCATACATTTGTCAAATCTGTGATTCCATTCTTGGAAACATTTTACAAACTCATTTGTTTGGATTGCTGAAAGCATCTGTATTTTTTCTTCTCCTCTTCTATGTTATCAGAACACTGTTCTTTCATGTCCTTCTGCATTCTTGGACACAAAATGAAGTTTCAAGGAGTGAGGTTAAGTAAGTAAGGCACGTGGGGCTAGAGAATCATGCTATTTTTTTCTCCAAACTAGCTCCTTGAGATGGCTGTGCAAGCAAGTGCATTGTCCTGGTGACAAAACCAACCAGATCCCCACTTGCCACAAATCAGTTACACACTTTTTTTTTGCCGTACACTGTTACACAATTTTTTCAGGACCTCTTAACAGAAAGGTTGATTAACAGTCTGACCTGGTGGAACAAACTCCAAATGTAGTATGAATCAACATTTTCATCCATTTGGGAAGTTAATGGATGATCAGAATGAGGCTTATTATCAATTAACATTTCCCCCTTTTACTGAAATGAGAAAACCAAGTAGCACATTTGTGTTTTTCTCACAGTGCTGTCCATGTAAGCTATAACATCACTACAATTTCTATGGCATTTTTCCTGAGCAGGAAACAAAATTCCACAGTCACACACTATTCTCTTAAGTCAGCTATCACAAAAAAATGAAGGCTGACTGAAACTGCTTTCAAGGAAAAAAAAACTCACTGTGACCAGTGAGAACCTTCTCAGGTGATGCCACTGGTTGCACTAACTCAGAGCGAGTTGCTTGATGCTGGCTAAGCAGGCAAAATGCACACAGCGAATTTTTCTTTTTCTGATATATATTTATATATACACACCATATATAATATATATAGTAATTGGGATGATGGCAGTGCATTTAGGTTTCTTTTGTCCTTTGGTCTTAGAAGTCTGGTAGATATTGATTTTGTTGTGTTTCAGGGAACAGTTGTATGCACCGTTTTATGGAGCTTTCCCACAGATGGTAGCACATTTGTGCATTACCTAGCCATTGATAGTAACTTTTCCAAAATTTCCTGACATTATGAGTTCATGGCAACAAGATTTTAATGTTTCCATTTCATGTAAGCCTTACATTAAAATAGAGGATAAAAGTGAAAGATCATACTGAAATAAATGCATTAAATTTATAGTGTCTAACATGAATAAACCAGATTTCCAAAATGTTCTCAAGACCTTTAGGGTTCTACAAACACTCACCATCAGTAACAGTACTTGTTGGTCCTGACCAAACAGTTTCAGCAATGCTATAAGACTGAAGGTGAGATTATTTTATAACTTACCAAGTAGCATGAGATTTATTCTATAGCAGTGGTTCTCAACTTGTGGGTTTCGACTCCTTTGGGGGATTCGATCGACTCTTTCAGAGGGGTCACCTAAGACTATTGGAAAACACATATTTCCAACAGTCTTAGGAATTGAGAACACTGCTCCCCTATTGGTCTCCAGACGGGTCTGCCCACATGCAGATATGGCCATATACGAGTACCTGGCATGAAGAGTGTTACCCATGGTACATCATGCTTCAAGACAGAATTTCATTTATTTGTCATTTAAAATAAATATTCAAAAATATTTGAAAAAATAAATAAATTATTACATATTGTTTTTGCAATTAACCATGATGCTTCAATTATGTTCAATTTTTAATAATGAATATACATCCTGCATATCAGATGTTTACATTATGACTCATAACAGTAGCCAACTCAGTTATGAAGTAGCAATGAAAATAATTTTATGGTTGGGGGGGGTCACCACAAAAGGAGGAACTGTAAAGGGTCATGGCATTAGGAAGGTTCAGAACCACTGTTTTTTAGAATTCAGGGTTAGGGGCCCAGAAGGTAAGGTTAAACAGAAAATAAATTTATGACTATTGTAGAATTGCTGCTACATCTCTGATTCATCCGTTAAACCTAGAAAGTAAAGGATTCCTAGAAAATGGAGTGGTGCTAGGTAGGTTGCAGTCCTGTGTATGCAGAACATACACAGCTTTTTAGATCACATCCTGAAAAAGCTGCAACTCGCAAGCCATATGCAGCTCTTCCGGTGCATACATATATATTCTGAAATAAAACTGAAAAAGTTTAAGGGATATTATTCAAATAATGATGCTTTCATTTGTTGGTAGTAATATATTCACAGCTCTCAGAAAATTTTTAAATTGTTGTGATAGACAAGATTGCCTCTTCTGTCTCAAAAGTTTGCTAAGCCCCTGCCTTAGATAATGAGAAGGTAAGCTTTAAAAAAAATCCTTAAGCAACAATAATAACAACAGCAACCACAGCAGAAATCTCCAAGGACCATTTATAGTCTTTCAATGAGACATCAGGTTCCCTTACACAGAAACTATGTCACTATCTTATATATCCTGCTTCTTCTTTCTTGTATGCTTCCTGCTCTCTTTCCTTCTTACCAAACCTCCCCCTCCCTCCTTTATGCTTATCCTCATTTGCAGGCATTTTCTAACTCTTCTCCATGAGTTAATCTAAACTCAGTTTACTTGGCCCGGGGCATCAGGGGTGGAAAAGAAAGAGCCCCAAACAAAGCCAACCTCGGAGACCAGGAGCTGTAGAAAGTGGTGGACAATGATTGGGTTAAAGTCGGAGGCCTGCAAGTGCTCACCACTCGGGAGGCTCTTAACCCAAAGAGTGATTAGGCTTTCAGGGGGCTTGATAGCTTTATCAAACTTCACGATTTCACAGCTTTCATGGGCTGACAAGGACTTGCTAATTTCAAACTTTCTAACCAATTACAATCACAAAGAAGGCGGGACAATCATCACAGAACAAAATGAAACTGCTGGAGGGAAGCAGCCCTTCACAGGTTTCCCTCCAATGGCTCTGGCCTTGCCAAGCACAGTGGGCCTTGCCTTCTCAAAGTGAATAAAAATACAGTAGAAAAACACAAACATTCACAGTGAATCCTCATGCTCTGCTTCCTTGTGGCGGGGTGTGTAGGAAACCCTGTCCTGCATCCAGCCCATTCATTTCTGATGGTGTTCGGTTTGAATTGAAAATGTTTCAAACGATGTTTCCTTGATTGAAACGCCAAGTTCCAAGTCTTGGATTCTACAGGTCTGCATTATCAGCAGTGAGAACAACCTAAATGCTTGTCATGCCAGCTGCTTTGAGATGACGAAACAACATGGATAGTAGCTGGAGTGGTAGTACTACTGGTAGTGGTGATAATAGAAATAAAGGGAAATATTTGAGAAGGTAAACTTCCATATTTCAGATGGGTTTCTTAGGGATTAAAGGAAAACATCTGGTCCCTAAATGTGGAATATGTGATCTCTCTCTCTCTCTCTCTCAAATGCTTATAGAACATTCAAATCACCCAATGCTCTTGGACCTGAATCTTTTATATTCCAAAAGGAGACAGCTGCTTAAAATAAGTGAATCAGCTGCTAAGTGATTTCTCTCTGTCTCTTCTTCTGCTTTCCACTTCCAAAAGGCTGGATTGTTTTTTACATGAAACATACAATTGTTATGTGCTGCTCAAGAAGACTAGCTAAACTAGAGGTCTCAAGACTAGCTAAAAATAAGATCAGATGGGCTGAGCCCCGGTGGCCTGGTGGTTGTGTGTGGGACTGCAGCCCACAGGGTTGACAGTTCAGATCCAACAGCAGCTCTCCAGGAGCAAGGCTGGGCTTCCTACTTCCACCAGGGCAGTGATGCCACACACACAAACAAAACAAAAATAAGAGCAGCTGGAGTAATAGCAATGTTGCTGAGTCTTCACCACTGGTGAGTTGAAAAGCAAAGCCTACTGCTGTCCAGTTGGTCCCTCCTTATGGCGACCTTGAAGACTAAGGCGGACCCCTTCATAGGGTTTCCATGACTGTGGATTTCTGGGGGAGCTGAAAGCATCCTCTTTCTTCTGAGGGAGAGGGTTAGGTTGGAATCACTGACCTGTGGCCACTGCACCCCCACTGCTACCCTTTGTGAATTGAAAGGTGAGAGAAATGTCAGCAAATGATTAACCCACTAAGCAAAGTCTGTGTTGCAAAGTAATTAACTATAGATTCCTCTGCCGTCCTTGAACTTGGGGGGAAACTAGGGAATGCACGCAGCAATGTAAGGGGATAGGTGTGAGAGATGTTATCCAGAAACCAAAGAAAACATCCAATCCTTTTGTGAAATACTAAGCACATTCCCCTACCCCCACCCCCACCACACAACATTATGATTGGTTTCAAGACTCTTCTCAAAATGTTGTTTTTTTAACTATTTTTTTCTCTTGTAGGCAGCCCGAAGCCATTCTGAGACCTCTTTCCACAAGATACTCTTTTCTCTTTGGTGTCTTCATAAACCTAACTTTTCCTTACTCTTTCCATCTCCCAAAGTGTTTACTGATCCTGTTTGCAAAGCATCTGAATCCCAAAGAGAACACCAAACTTTGTATTTTTCACCCAAAGGGCTTGAACACTCAGGCCCGTATTTTCGTGGAGGCTTCGTTCTCCACACAAGCTGAGTATTTGAGTAGAACCCCTCCCTTTCCTTCCCCAAATAATTGCAGGCTTCACTGATTTCACCCTCTGGAGCTGCTTACAGAACTGGCCTCCAAGCCTGATGTGACACGATAGTGATTCTTCAACGGCAACAACAGCAGCAGCAGCAACAACAACAACAAAGGACAGACGGACAAACAGAAAGGGAACTAAACTGCATAAGGAAAAGAGCACTGAGCAAGTCACAAAATGTATGAATTAAGCCCAGAGTAAACGGATACATGATATCACCTAAAGAGAACTAGTAAATGTAAATCAACTTACAGATATATAGCGAATGAATGCATTTAAAGATGATTTCCAGCTGAAATTATTTTTGTTTTGTTGTTTTGTTCCCAGAGACTAAATTTTTGTTAAACTTAATCCTTACTCTCTTCCCTCTCCAGCAGCAGAAACATCTGGTCGGTTTTAGATTCCCTTTGGATTTCCAACTTCAAAGGGAATTATAAAGAATAACAAATTCATGTACGGGCACTAAGAAAAATTAGAACAGCAGGAGAGAATGGTAAAATTGTCCTTATGTGACTGCTAGTGACAGGCGCCACAGGCAGAAATCTGAGAAAGACAAAGGCAGGATCATCAGTTGACAACTAGAGTTCCTGCAAGGGACTCAATCTTTGGCTATAAGCAAATAGGCAAGGGACCTGTGGCAATTCACACATTTAGCTGCTAACTGCAAGGCCAGCAGTTTGAAACGACCAGCCACTCCACTGGAGAAAGGTGAAGCTTTCTACTTTCACAAAGAGTTATGGTCCCAGAAAACCCACAAGGGCAATTGTATTCTGTTCTTCAGTGTTGGTGGAAGGAAGAATTGACTCAAAGGCAGGGAGTTGGATTTTGGTTTTTGGAAATGACCATCCAACAATTAAATAAGAAGAGTTAAGGTTAGAAAAAGGAATGGGTTCACATTTATATTGTCATCTTGTTTCAAACTCAACTCACTGATTTCAAATAAATATCCTCTCAGCAACCTTTTTGTTTTAGGGCAGTACTGGTTCTTGGGTTTCCTAGACTAAATTTTCACAGGCACAGACAGTCTCATCTTTCTTCCAGGAAAGATGAATGGTGGGTTTGAACTACCCACCTGCGGTTAGTGGCTCAATCCACTACACCACCAGGCACCTTAATCATCTACTGTCAATAGGTGTGTTGAAAGAATAACTTGCAGATGTGTTAAGGGGATACTTAGCTTGGTTTGGGGTTTTTTTTGGTTTTGTTTTGTTTTTCTTTTCTGATTTGGTAAAACATGTCTGAGCTAGGATTCTACTAATGACTAGATACAGTCGAGGTAACTTAAGGTTTCTGAGCTCTAGTATTAGCGATACCATTGGAACTTATTGGACCTCCAAGGGCCTCAAAAAACAAAAGACAAAACCCTTACTATTTCAGCCTTGCTTTGGATTCTTATTCTAAAGGGAAAGGTAGGCATAAAAGTTCTCCAGCAGTGGAGGAACAGGTTGAAGAAGGCCAGTGATATTTGTAGTTGTGCCACATTGTGCTTGATATCACTTTATAGAACTGGATTTCTTCTCTGTCATTTTCTTTGCAAAACTGAAACACACTTACTAGTGTGCAGGTCTTGATGTAATCAAGAAATGAGAAATGAGAACAGTTAGAGTACAATTTTGCCACTGTAATTACCTCTGATAAACCGCTTCTCCTCATTCCTCTTTTATGTGCAGTATGTAGAGCAACAATAATAAAAGATAAACAAAGACATGATTAACCAATCAACCTGTTTGCAGACCGAGACAGAGAGAGAGAGAGAGAGAGAGAGAGAGAGAGAGAGAGAGAGAGAGAGAGAGAAGGGATAAAATGTCTTTAAATAATTGATTACAAGAATCTTAGAGGACAAAGAACTCCACCCCACACACCTATTTGGTTGATTCACAGTGGATCATGGACATGGACCACCAAAAAAAAAAAAAGAAAGAAAATGATTTTTAACCCAAATGTGTAAGTCAACAGCACAAGAAGAATGTCTTCACAGGGCAGGAGAGAACAAGGGGAATCAGATCTCTGCAGAGCCTAGCATATGATTTCCCATTGAAGCACTTACTGGATAAAGATCATCCCCAAAGCAGGCACTTCATGATGAAGGGAGCATGAAGGTTCCTCTTTAGCACTTTCCATGCTCAAAAGCGGAACAAATCATCTTGAATGTCTCTACCTTGGTGCACATATGTCCACACACAAGTGTGCACACACACTCACTGAGATACAGACAGTATCCCTAGAAAGGATAGTAATTATGTAAATATCATCATGGCAAAAATCATCTGGGCATAGTGTATGATACACACACACACACATACACACTCCTGGGTAATCTTACTCTTCTTTTTAGAAGGTTGTTTATATTCTTGTTTTGTATAGCATGAACCACATAATCTAGGGACTACGTATCAGAAAAGGAAGCAGAAAAAGGTGCCGTTATTATAGCTGTTGCAGTTGTGTACTGTCTATTCCATTCTACCCCGGAGTGATCATGTAACCCACCTATTTTGTTAATATTGGTCTTGAAATAACCAACACCAACACGTTATGGCTATGGTAAAATATCTTTGCCCTTAAAAACAGTGCATTGGCCAGTCCCTACCAATCTTTTCTTGGGCTGTCTGTCTTAGTGCCTAGCTTTCAGATACATCCCTGACCTTCTGCTGACATTTTAATGATGACAATGCCAGCTAGGGAGAGAGGATTGGGGAGAGGGAGTAGGATAGAAGATTGTGGAGAGGGAGTAGGGACAGAAAACAGAATATTGTATTGTTTACACCATCCTGGCAATTTTTACAGATGTTTTCTGTTTGTTTGGGATGGTTTATTGCTTATAGCTATTTCTTTCCTTTTCCTTTTTTTCCCCCTCCTCATGTACTTTGTTGTACCAGCTTTGGATGAAAATATTTTGTATGCATCCATACTGTTAGCCCTTGTATTTTCCTAGAGATTTAGGGTGGTGAAGAAGTTCTTTTCATTCCCCCTCCTCCAAGGGTTAGACACATCAATATTCCAGCAACTCACTCTCGAGGCCAATGGAAAATGTGCTCCTAAGATTAAATAGACCTGAGTCACACATAAATTTAGTTTGCACTGATGCAGTATGTTATGTAGTTACTCGCATTCTGAATTTCTGATGAGAGCAATACACCTGTTCGACAACACATTGCTACTGAAGAGGCACGGACTTGCAATTCACTGGCAGTGAAAGAGGACAAAACCCTAAATAGAATTTCCCATGGAGAAAGTTGAGGCATTCTAGGGGCCCAGCTGTTGAGCCTTTGGCTGCTAAGTGGAAGGTAGGTGGTCCACTCCCCTAGTCACTCTACAAGCAAGATGCGGCAGTTTGCTGCCATGAGAATTACAACTTCAATACCCTGCGGGGCAGTTAGACCCTGTCATGTAGGATCACCATGAGTCAGACTCACACCAACAGCAGGAAGCCTAATTTGCACGCCATATTCCTCATCTCAGGGGCTGACACTTCCATGGAGGATCAGGTCAGCGCTACATGGCAGCACTTGGGGCAGTGATATTCTTAGAATAAACCTGAGCAACGGATGCAGGCACCTAGGAGGTGTCCATCACAAAATAGACCACTTTTCTCCAGTCCCCTTCTCGAAGACAGGCAGCTTTATTGTTGTTTTTTTCCCCCAATTACTTGATTACTATACAATTCTACCCCTCTTCTCAGAGTTCCCAGAGCTACATACTCCCAAGTGTACAACTTCCCTCTTTGCGCAATGATGATTTTTTTTTTGGGGGGGGGAGCATCATTGCCCTGGTGGAAGTAGGAAGCCCAGCCTTGCTGCTGGAGAGCTGCTGCTGGATTTGAACCACCAACCCTGTGGGCCGCAGTCCCATGCACAACCACTATGCCACCGGGACTCAGCTCCCAATGATGTGTTCTTTAATCCCCTATGTCACCTTCCGTGTAAGCAGATTTACCATGTTCTTAGATAGTCTGGAGTTGTACATAGTCAGAGGACTTGTCTTTCACTTCAGATACATCCATGTATACAATAATAAATACAAGAAACATTGCATACATTGGCAGGACAAGATCATCTTAAATTTGAATCATGTAAAAATGAAAAAAAAATCCAAAGGAAAAACAGTACCTATGAGAAATCTTGTCAAATCCTTGAACTGCATCTCAAGTCAACCAAATTGCCTTTTAGACTCATTCATTATCTCTTAGAAAATATTAAGGTGTGGAAGTCAGGGGAGAAGACAACATTTTTATATTCAAAGATTATAAAAATCATCTGAATATTTCTAACATCAACACAAAAAACATCTTAATGTGGTTGAAATATTGAAGGGAAAAACTCTCTGCTTTCTGGGGTTGCTTCAAAATCCCAAGAGGAGCTCGACGAAGCACTACAGAACTATAAAAACCCTTGCACAAGCTTGGTACATGGTACGTGGAGCTCATGATATGAGGTCTGAGTTTGCTTTCTCAAGCCATGTCACACTCACTTACTGTATACTAGTAAGCTGGAGAATACTAGTCTTGAAATTTTCAAATATTAAAATCACCTTAAAATAAATACTAATTTGAGATTTCATTGATTTTATTTTTTTTATTTTTTTATTTATTACTTATAGTCAGGAATATAAATGCTTACTTTTTGTAAGCAAGGTACTGTGGCATCATAAAGACAAAAAGCACTCAACATTTCCATTGTTGATCACCTAGACTAAGTAAGCGATTCCTCTTTGGGAGGAGTAGTTATTTGTTTTAAATGGCATTTGTAGGGATTATGGAATTTTATGTAAAATTCTTAGGTTAAAATTTAGAAGCAAGACACAAAGTCACATAGAAAGTATGATTGCGGTATGTTAAAAAATATATATCCTCGGGGGGAAATGGAGAGGAAGAAAATCTATCAAACAGTTATTAATGACTGGGCTTAGATTATAGAAATAATTATGTTAATTTTTCTTCATTTTACTGCCATGTATTTTAATGAGCATGTATCATTTTTAAATGAAAACTAATACTTGTTCATTATTGGATAAAATGTGCTCTCCTTTCTGAGGGCCATTTCATTCACTAAAACAGACGAAACTGCAAACATACAATCGCTGCCCGGAGAGTTTAAATTTTCATAACCAGAAGAAAAATACACCCACAGGAAAAGAAACTTCACTACAGACCTTATCTGATCACTGAAACATAAAGAGCTTTCTGTGTGGGGGACAGAGAGAGGGGAAGGACTGCCTCCTTGGCAAGCTAGCAAGAGTGGGAAATTCAGACCCTTTGGTGATGAGATCATTTTGTGATGAATGCAAAGGGAGAGACAAATAAAGTCACCAAATAAGCCTGCCCCATGGGCTCCTGGCCCTTACCATGGCAGGAGTTTCTTTAGGGGCAGTATAATATGTAAAGCGTAAGCATGGGGAAGGAAAGGGAGCTTTGAGCTTAAAAGCTTGTGGATTTCGCAGGAAAGACTGATATGTACCGGTGGGCGATGGAGCTGATCGACCAAATTAGAAATAACGCTGCGGCACCTACAGACCCTCTCCAATGGCTGGGGCGGGTCCGTCTTCGAAACTTATGTGTATTGCCCTCAAGAGATTATTTCCCCCATTTTATACATATTCATATAAAGTGAAGTCAGGGGTAACTTTGAAATGTTTGGATGGCTATGATGTTCATGACTAAGCATCCCTGGCTGGAACCGGGCAGGATACAGTCAGATGCTGGCCAGGGGCCCTTGCCACGCTCCCCACTCCTCAGTATGTTCGCCAGGGTGTTTCCATGCGGGCCGACCTCTGGCAATGTAGCAGTCAGTCTCAGGCTCTGTCTTGGTGATGTCACCCTCACATAGCCTGAGGACCGCGCTGCGTTCTCCGCCTAGCCACTGCCATCGCAAACACGATCCAAGGCCACCCTAACAACGCTTTGGAAAGGCTACAAAGTCTTACGAAAGCAGTTCTGGGTCTCCAAGCCTCACACTGCTCCAGAGCGCTCCCCCCTTCCTTCTTTGCGCGCGCTCAAGAACAATCATGTTTGATTTTCGGGGTTCGCCCAAACAAAGCATATGCACTTCGAACTCGAGGAATACACAGACTAGTAATAGTTGTTCCTTTTTATTGGTAAGCAAAAATGTGTCGGTAGCAATTTTGTTTGTCTGATGTCAAAGAATTCAGTGTTCCACATGGGAAACAGTTCTGCTCAATCTCACCATAATGTCACCAGAAGAGTCCCTGGATGAGGTTAAACTGGAACTCACTCAGCAGCTAACCTAAACGGTGGAAGCTCTAGTCTACCAAGAGGAAGGCAGAGGACAGCCCTGGTGATCTACTTCTGAAAATGTAGCCATTGAAAATCCTACACAGCCCAGGCCTACTGGAACATACACTGGTTCACCATGAAAGGAAAACCAACTCCACAGCAACTGCCAAACTGCTCCATTCAGGACTCTTCTTTGGAAATAAATACCTCTGGAAAGCTCTTCCAAACAAGTCCTTTGAATAGTTCCACCTCTGTCTAGCAAAGGCATTCCACCATGCTTTTCAAGACCTTTGATCAACAGTTCTTGGAAACAAGTTTCTTAACCCTGATAGCTTTTGAAATGGCAGCTATCACATTTCAAATATGTTCTGTTCAGATTTCTGCACTTGGGATGGTGGTTTTTCCACAGCTTTTGGACAGAGCAACTTCTGAGATTAGCAGAAATGCTTGATATCTTAATATTTCAATAATTTGTATGGTCTTTAATAGATAACACAAGTTACTTACCAGACAGCAGTGTCACCAGGAGGATCCAGTTAGAGATGATGGAACATTCTGAAATGAAAAGAGTACCATAAATGCTAGTGTTTATTTGATTGTTTGACAGCCTAGTGATCAAAGAAAGCAACCCCCTTTTCTCTCCCTCTGAGACACTGACTTACAACACTTACACGGAGTGCTTCCCTTGGAAAGTGAAAATAGGACTGTGCTCGGAGAAACTGGCTTTTCCAACCCTGCCTGTTTACAGCTCTGGGGGCTCTAACCAGTCCCAACCAGTTGAGAGTGACTTGCTGCTCATGTCTGCAATTCACTGTAACTTGTGTTGAGAAAGTTATGCTTTATGGTTAATTATCCATGGTCTGCTTTAAAAAATAAATCAAACCATTGTGAACCACCAGGATTTGCAGCTCCATTTGAACTTCACTGTACTTTTGATTAAACATTTTGTAAATAAAAACAAAGCTGGTTTCGCCTTGTTTTGGGTTGCTTGTTCCTTGTGCTTGGGATGTAAATATTGTGGCAGTGGTGGGCGAACAAGTTATGGATTATTTACTCTGGTTTCATGAGCTGTGAGTTACTGGCCTTATCATCTTACTTTAGCATAATAAATGTATAGATTATATTCCAAGTCCTGAAAGACAAATGGAACAAGTAAACTGGAAACCTTTTAAAACCAAAACCTTTTATGCTAAGTCACAGAGCAACCAAACAACCCTCAAATTAACATTTTAAAAGCTTCTATTATGGAACAACAAAATCCTCTAATATTGTAGAATCTGAGTTTTAAAAATTGCTTCCCTAACAAGCAGCAGTTCATCAATAATCCCATATGCTTTTATAATTTAGAATCCAGAAGTGCTTTCCCCGGAGATCTGCCCCCACTCTCACCTTCATCACCAGAATGAAATCTTGAAAATGACCATGACTAATTTACACTAAAATTGACTTACAAATGTCAGGAATTACTGCAGGTACAAGTAGAAAAACCCTACATAAACTTTTTTTTAAAATAAAGTTTGTATATGACCACCATCAGAGGACCTCTATAAATCAAATAAATCTTAATAACTATTTGGGGGAAAAATAGAAAGGCCAGGATTCAAAAAATCAGTGTCATAGAGCTGAGAAGTATGCTGGAAATGCATATGAATATGCATGTGAAAGTTGCATATGGAATGTCCCGAAACAGCCACAAATTACGTTTTTCAAGGATCTAATGAGCTGTGGAGCATTGGCCATTAAAAAACATCTCTAGGAAACATGTGGGATCCCAGAGTGATGCACGCAATTAATATACCTAGCTGCTAACTTAAAAGCTAGAGGGTCAAATCCACCTAGCAGTGCCTTGGAAGCCTGGTCTGTCTCTGTTGGGCCACTTCCAGAAACTTCAGTCCTATACAGGGTCGCTGTGAGTTGGAATTGATGATGACAACCAGTTGGTGGTTGGTCACAAAAGATGCCAACCTTCCTCTTAGAATGTGCTACTTTTTATAAAGACAGAAGAGTTAAGGCAACAAGGGTTTTCCTGTAAAACGAGAGATCTGCCCACTGTGGGAGCTTGAAAAGCTCTGTGTCAGATTAGTCTTACCCTGGACAGCTTTGCCTGGCTTGCTGGTTACCTGCCTAAGCATAAATCCCCAGCAGGTACCTCACTAAGTCATTCAAACCTGGGAACGTTCTTAGACAGTGCCTGCTAGGTACAGGTACAAACAGAATGATCTTGCTCTTAGCAGTGGCTGAAGTTCTTGCTACCACATTTAAAAATACCTCTTATTACTGTCGAGAGAGAGCAAGCAAAAGTAAATGAAAAGAGTTGTAAAGGACATCTGAAAAAAAATCAGAAATAATTTAAAACTCTCCCTAACTTCTTGCATGGCCCCTGGAGTAGAAAGTTTAGGTCTGTCAGCCCTTCCTAATTCTGGATCCCACACTTTTATCTTGTTAGGGGCCACTAAGTTGGCTTCAACTCGTAGTGACTCAACGTATTTTCAACAGAACAAAACAACGCCTGGTCTTATTCCATCCTCACAATCGTTATTACTATGGGGTTCCCACTTTACAAAGAAAAAGTTAGCAGTTGTCTGTGTTCTTAGGGCTGACTGCAACAGAAAAACGAGGGCTGAACAGCATCGGAACATGTGGAGCACTGAATGGTCAGTCGTGTCATCAAAGTGTGAGAGTATGAAAACGCACCCAAAGAAAGTGAAAGGTAAGGCAAGGTAAAAAATTCATAGGTTTTCTCTCTACTTCTTTTATGGCCAGATCTCTGCACAACTTTGTTCTTTAAAATTGTGAACTAGATGGGGATAGACACATGCAGACCATCAAACACTTCCAACTAGTTTCGTGAACCTGGTATATCTTAACTCTCCACCACAACAGTCCTAAATTTTCTTTTCAATTCAGGCAGCCAATTTAAAAGTGAGGATATTAAAAAATGCGTTCCTGTGTGTAAAAGTAGGCACTACAATCTAGTACTTGGTTATCATGATTGTGTCACAATCATGTCAAAAATACACGTGTTATAACCATGACTGTGTTACAATTATCTCAAAAAAACAAAACAAAACTCACCACGATCAAGTTGATTCCAATTCAGAATGAACCCACAAGAAAGAGTGGAATTGCCCTTAGAGTTGTTATGTCTGTCAATATTTTTGTTTGTGTGTTTTGGGGCATCACTGCCCTCTGCTAGGAGTGGGAGGCCCAGTCTTGCTCCTGGAGAGCTGCTGCTGGATTTGAACCGCCAACCCTGTGGGCCGCAGTCTTGCACATAACCACTACGCCACCGGGGCTCAGCAATGTCTGTCAATATTTACAGGAGTAGGAAACCTCATCTTTCTTTCAGTATTGACTGGTGCTTTTGGACTGGTGATGTAGTTAGCAGTCTGATGAGAAAGCAACTCTGCCATCAGTTTTTCCATACCAAAACAAAAATCATGAATTGTAATAGCTAGCAGGTAAGAGTAAAGTCACACAAGTTATAGAATAACCTGAAACTTTTTAAAAATCAAAGAAAAAAAAAACCCCACTTACTTCCTAGCTTCAGTATTTCATGTTTGTGCATCCATAAGTAAAGTTGAACTTAAAAGAACAATGCTGATGCAAAATACAAGAGGATGAAGAACCTCTGTTGTTCCTACTCAGACATAAAAAATGGAAGTCCTCCTCTCTCCCATCTATGTGCACTCTTACCATCAACCAGCACTGCCAACACAAGGACCACCTTCCACCTCTCCACAGGTGTGAGCTAACCTTTCTGTAGGTACACCCACCAGATCTAGAGCTGCACTTTCAAATCCATTTTGTAATGAGGTGAGAAGAAAACTAAAAGGGAAGAATGAAGCAAGCTGATAAAAGGCCCTCCCATCCTGAAGGACGAGGATACAAAGCAGTCAAATAAACTACTGTAACGGGAAGGAAGGGCTGTTGACCAGTGTCTGGATCTGACTCTATTCCCATGGATGCTGGAGAAGCAGTTGCTCCTTGTAGGGGAGCTATTGGGGGTACACAAAACAGGGGGAACAACTTTTACTATATATATAAAACCGAGGAAAGGCAGTACAACAAGTCTAAAAGCTGTTCTAGCGAGTAAGCAGGTTGTAAAGGAGTACTCCAGCAAGTTCACATTCTGAAATAGAACTTTTTAAAAAAAGGAACTCTAGTCTATAAGGAATTTGAATGAAGTGTCTGCACTGTAGCCTCTATTCATTTTCTCTTTTGCTCAGATTTGAATGGCCTTCATCATGAGGGTAGGGGGTTGGGGGTATAAGGCGCTTTTGACACATAACTCTCAAAGTGAAAATCAAGAAGAAGACAGGACTTACACAAATGATTTTTATATAAATCAATATTGCCCCAGGATACATTTCAAATGAAAACACACACACAAATTCCATACCCTCTTTCTATTTTAAAATTAATTTCATAATTTATATATTGTTATTTTCCATAATATAATTATAAATAAAATCAGGATCAAGCACCTCAGAATTATTTAGTTTTATATATACCTGGAAAATTTACCATATCATGGAAGGCCACAAAGTCCTGTTTGAAGGCAGTTAAGGCACTGACAATTATGGGATATTCAGCTGCAGTCTAGGACAACTACAAATGGTCCTGAAAGTTAACTTATTCTCTTCTAAGCATTCTGTGAAAAAGGGGGGAAACTGTAAGTTTCCCCATCTGTTATTTCACTTTGGCTGTAGAAAAGTAAAAATATGCAAGAGCTTTTGAATGTAAAGGCTATGTGTGCTTCTTCCCTTTTTGTCTCTGTGTGCTGGGTATGTGATGTTGTGTAACTGAGCACAGAGTAGGCGGTTAGCGTTTACTATTGATTTACACTATGTCATCTAATGAATTTAGAACACGAAGAAGAAAGGAGCAGTAGGGGGAGGAGGAAACACAAGGGAGGAAAAAGGGAGAAACGAAGGGGAGGAAGAAAGCGCTCACGTAGAGAAACAATGCTAATGTCTGGAATAGCTTCATTCTTATTCCCTCTAGCTCTTACTTACTGTTCTGGTTTTAGAAAAAATGAACTTGAGCTGGTGACCCCAATATTCCAACCCTATCTCTAATGAGGATTACTGGCAGGTGAACGTCTGAAAGTACTAATGTGTCAAATTACTTGAAAACAATTCCACTAAACTGTCAGGCTTCTCCATATGCACCTATTTATCATTCTCTATGCATTGGCGCATCTGTATCTGTGACAGCCAATGCTATGGTCCAGCTACTTTACCTAGCCCCAAATATTATCTGAAAGACACACAGAGATAGCAGCATGCTGAAGAAAAATACACGTATATTGTATTTTATCCATCTCCCTTAGAAATGCATAAGAAGGAATTTATAAATCTTAGAATGGATTTCTTTGGGGGAATAAAGGTTGCAAATTATTAGGCTGAACAGCACAGCCTAACATAAGATAATAAAAGATAAATGGACAAAATGAGGAAGGATCCTAAAATGAAGAACATGTATAAGACAGATTTAAATAATATCTTGCATCTGTAGTCAAATTTAACTTCTGATAAGAATAATTATAGATCTCCTCAATCCCACGAAACTACAATGTGCTCCCCAGGCCATACAGTGAATCCCTGAGGATACAGTTCTCTGTTAAGGTAACGTTGATGCACTGGACCTTCCTGGAGTTGAGTCTCCACTTAAGCTTGAGAAAAACCAGTAAGGTGAGAAAGATCCAGCTAGAGAGTGAAGTAGAAAAATGTATTTCCTTCGTGAACGTGTGGTTTGCAGAGGAAAACTGGAACAAATTACAGGGATTCATCCAAAGGAGAGAACAAGAGTTTGGGACATCCTTTCTGATCATCTGCAGATTTTTAGTACTTCACCCAATTTAGTCTGTTGTATTTGTTAGGGGCTAACTAGTCAAAGCAACCCTATCTATGTATATAGGTACATTTTCACAATAGTTGCTGAGCTTCAGCTAATTGTTGCACCACTGTATAAGGCTATCACATTGAAGGTCTTCTCTTTTTCAATGACCCTCTTCTTTACTAAGTATAATATCCTAATAAATCACATGTCCAAAGTGTAGGGCCTTGCTTGTATGTAGTATTCTAGCTGTTCTTATCCCAATGCAGATTTCTTTGTTTGTTTGTTGATTTTTGTATATCCGATAGCCTTTAACACCATGATGCATATGAATCTTTTTTCCCTTCACATATATATTGTCCAGATTTTGCATGCATTAGAAGATGCACCCCCCCCAAAAAAAAGTGGGGGAAAACAAGAGTGCATCTTATGGTCTGAAGGTGTCGCACTCCAGAACATTGTTTTATCATCCCATGTGCCTGCTTACTGTCTGCTGCTGTTTGTAATGTGTGTGTTCGGGGGAAGTCTTGCCTCCTGGAATCTCAATTTCAGTCAGGTCACATGATCAGTACAGCACACATCTCTCATTTGTCAATGAAAGTAATGATGGTTTTTAACATCATTGCTGAGTTTACGCTGTTAAATATTACCGAATTTTGCTTTATTTTATAAATATTTTAGCAGACTGGTACTATTTGGTTCAGAATATTTTTTCTTGTTTTCCTGCTCTAAAAACTGGGTGTGTCTTATGGTCAGTTGAATCTTGTAATCCAAAAAATATGGGACTATGACTAGAGTCCTTAGTCCTCAAAAGGACATCCTCACATTTTAAAGTGGTATTAGTGTAGTAGATTTACTCAGAACCCTACATCATTTGATTTCTAGACTGTTATTTTCATGGGTGTTGATCGTGGAGTCAAATAAGAGAACAACGTCAACATACTCCCTCCAGTTACCATGATGTTGTTTACTGGTGCAGTTGTGAAGATTTTTATTTTCTGTATGTTGCCTTATAATCCATGGTGAAGGCTGTGCTCTTCATTTTCAGCAAGTCAGATTGTGGTATCTACCTTTAACTAGCGGAGAGTGAATCTTTCTCTAATACTGATCCCAACTTCTTCTTCATAAAGTCCAGCTTCACTGATCATTTGTTAAGTAGACAAGTTGCATAAGTAGGTGAGTAACTACAACCTTGTAACACACCTTTTCTGACTTTCAATCATCTAGTATTCCCTTATTCTGCTCAAAGACCACCTCAGCCAATACATAGGTCATTAAGCGTACAAATAAGTGCTCTGGCATTCCCATTACCCATCTCTCATCAGCAATAATAACCCTTGTTCCATGTCCTAGGCTGAATCTGACCTGAATCTTTGGCAGTTCTCTGTTCATGAACTCTTGCAATTTTTACACAAACTCTCTCCCACAAGGTCTGACTTACATGTGATATTGTATAACAGTGTCTGCATTTTCTTGGATGCATCATTTGGTCTGGCCATAAATACGGATCTCTGCCCCTCAGTTAGCCAGCTAAGTGTCTTCCAAATTTCTTGGCATAGACTAGTAAGTGTTTCCAGTACTGCTACCATTTTGTTGGATTATTTCAATTGGCTTTTCATCAATTCCTAGAGAATTGTTTGACAACACCTTCAATGTAGCTTTCACTTCATATTTCAATACCCTTCTTGTTCAATACCTACCAATTATTTTAGGTCGCGGCTCTTCCTTCCCAATTGTGCCACTGGTGTGTGTGTGTGTGTGTGTGTACTGTGGACAATATCAAAAAGGAATGATACCACAATGAATGTCTATAAAATTTTTGTGTGGTGCTACAGTAAAATTTTATTTTTTTCAGAACAAATATCTCTATAGTTAACAATAACAATAAATTCTCTTTTGTAAGTTCAGCTTACATGTATCAATATATCTATATACACATGGCTAAAATTATACTTGAATGTACTTTGTGAACCTTCCATGTTGCCCCTCTGTTCAGAGCTGCTATGATTGGACAGTTGTGATGCAGTGGAAAATGAACCACCTCATGACATCTGTACGTGACAAGCACACATGGTTTTCTTGCTGAGGCCAGGTTTTTATAGTTTTTGATTCTGTGAAATCTTCAGGTGTTTTCGTTAAACTATAGTGTTGTATTGCGTATCTGTGAACCTATATCAATAGCTCTTTTTTTAAAAGAATAAAATACTGATTAAAGGAACAGAAAAGGAAATATTTTAAAAGTCCAGTTACTAATAATGCCGTAGCTAATAATGTTGTAATTCAATGTAGAGAAATTTTATGAATTTTGGTGTTAATATTAACATAATCCAAGGAATATTATTTAACTCACATACAACTATTTTTAATCGCATGTTAGTCTATGATTAAAATTGATACTAAACATTACTCAGGGTTCATAATGGACTAGTACTTAATGGTCCGTGGGGGCCCTGACATCATGGGTTACTACACTGGATAATATCTACCCTGGTGAACTAATGTTCCTTTCATCGTCTTTGACTATTTCCTGCATTATTCAATATTTCCCCCCATAGTCTCCTTTAATATGTATGGCAACTCAAGGCTGAAAGCTTTTCTTCAATTCTTTCAAATTGAGAAATATTGAGAGTGTATATCCCTTTTGATTTCTAACCGAATTTCTTTGCACCTTTCCATTATAGTAGTTGACTTTGTCTTTTCAAGACGCTTTTTGAAATCTTCTATTAGGCTTTTTCACCCCATCATTTCTTCCACTCCCATTAGCTCCTTGAGGTGGAAGAACAAGTTTCAGAGAGTCTAATGACAAAAAGGTCTGTTCTTTTCTTCCTTTCCTTTTTAATGACTGTTTTCTTTTTATAAAATCATTTCATTTGGGGCTTGTACAACTCTTATCACAATCCACATGTACATCCATTGTGTCAAGCACTTTGTACATTTGTTTCCCTCATTGTTCTCAGATCACAGCCCGGTTGGTAATGTTTCTGCCACCAGACTCCTCTCCCTCATTATTCTCAAAACACTTGCTTACCACTTGAGCCACTGGTATCCACTCCTCATTTTTCCCCATGAACCCTTGATAATTTATAGATTATTATTATTTTGTCACATCTTACACCATCCAACATCGTCCCTCACCCATTTCTCTCCTGTTTGTCCCCCAGGGAGGAGGCCATATGTAAATCCTTGCAATCTGTTCTCCCTTTCTACTGTCTTCTTTCATCATGCATAATGTCCTTGATATCATCTCACAACTTGCCTGCTTTTCAGTCACTAGTGTTCAATGCATTCAATATATTTTTACCTTCACACAATTAAATAGGCATTCGCCTTATCCATTTTTCCCCTAGGATGCTTTAAAAGATAGGTGGCTATATGTACCCAGCAAAGTGCTTGACATACTCCTTATCCTCTGTAAATGACTGGCAAACAACACAATGTGGCAAAAACTGTTTCAAAAGAAAAGGTACTTGAACAACTTCAGAAAAAATATACTAATTTTTTTTTGCTCTGGGAACTATTAGGCTCTATCACTTATCTACAAAAAATAATGATGTAAAGGAAACAGCAAGCAGTTATTTGGGGGTCAGTTGGCTTCAGTTCCACAGTACTAGAAAAAACCAAACAAAAATTATAATATTGATAAAATCAGAAAAGATTTATGTTCATTTCCACCAGCCTTTTGGACTATTTTTCATTTTAGTCATGGGTACAGAAAAGTCCATTTTAATTCCCACGGACACATTCTAAAGGAAAAGTCATGGGATATCAACATATTTCATCTTTTAAAAATATTGAGCAGAATGTAACCATTTAGTAAAAATATTGAGCAGAAAGTAACCATTTAGTAATAGGAGCAAGCATGGTATTTTTTTTTCCTTGAAGGGCAAGTCAGGTTGAGTTTTGATTAGGTTATGCAAATTTATATTAATAGAAGGGCAACCAAGAATGTTCTGATTTCCATTTACTTGGTTAAATGGGAGTTTCATGAGAGAAAAATAAATTCTGGATTAGAATGTCAGAAATGCCATATTTTACTTAATTGGAGAATAAGACCTTTAGAGAAAGAATTGCAAGTATAATCTTTCAAAAATTTCAGTTGAAGAGTCAATGAAAAGCACATAAGAGGTGGTGACCATAGTACTTGGAAGGCAGTCACCTACTTTGGACACGTTGTCAGGAGAGGCCAGTCCATAGAGGAGAATATCATGGTTGGTGAAGGGGAGGAGCAGAGAAAATAAGAAGAGGACCTTTGACAAGATGGACTTGACACAGTGGCTGCGGAGGTGGGCTCAAAGGAAAGAACGATTGCGAGGGTGGCAGGGGCCAGTGAGGTGTTTCCTTCCACTGTACAAAGGGATGCTATGAGTTAGAACAGACCCCAAGGTCCGATGACTCTGTTAGCAATGTCCCTGATATTCAGAGACCCTGCTCATATCTGAGGTCTCCTTTCATCTTTTCAGACTTTGGCATGAAACACACTCTGACTTTTAGCTTTTTGTAACCGAGAGAGTGTGATCATTACCATGGTGCCATTGCATCTCTCTGGAGCCTCTTCTACAGGATGATCTGTCTCAAAATATATTCTTTGTGAAACGGAGATCATTCTCAAAGCATGCAATGCGTGAAGTGGACCTCATATATAGGAGGGCTTGCTGTCTGCCAGAGACTCAATATTTATAACAACAGGCCCAAAGGCTGTCAATTCAAACTCTTTCTGTAGGACTAGGAAAGAGAAGGTGCGGCAACCTGCTTCCATTAAGGTTATAGAAAAGGAACTCCATTCTTCACCAATGAAAATACAGCAGTCTAGAGCGAGGGTTAATCTGCTACCTGGGAGCCTATAAATATTGTTTATTCTTTGTTTTTGCAGGTTTTTTAATATATACCTATAGATCGAAGGCTCATTTTTCAGTTTGCTGCACTGATCTTGCACTGTCTGTGTTGCTATGCTGCTGGAACCTATGCCACTAATACTATCCAATACCAGTTAGATGTTGTCCATGGTAAACAAATTTCAGAACAGACTAGGAAAGGGGAAGAAGTGGCCCACTTCTGAGATATTAGCCACAGAAAACCTTTTGGAAAGTAGTAAAGCATTGTCTGTTAAAGTGTCAAACTGAGTACCCATAATTTAGAAAACACTCAAAATATGACTGAGAAAGACCTACCTCCTCAAAGCACAGTCAATTAAAAAATCAGTCTGGTGGGGGGCTCTTACAGCTCTTATAAATTCCATATATCAATTATATCAAGCATATTTGTACATGTTGCCATCGTCATTTACAAAACATTTTCTACTTGAGCCCTTGATATAAGCTCCTTTCCCCCCCTCACTCCCCCATCTTCCCACCTCTGTGAATACTTTATCAATTATATATAGCTATTATTATTTCATATCTCATACTGTCTGTTGTCTCCTTCACCCACATTATTATTGTTCATCTTCTTCATTTGGGGTTGAGGGTTATATATCCAACCTTGTGATGGGTTCTCCCTTTTTCTCCCTGACCACTTTCCTAAGCTCATGATATCACTACTCCCACTATTCTTCCAAAGGGGTCTAGCTGTCCTGAATTCCATGTGTTGAGAGCTCTTATCTGCACAAATGTGTGTTCTCTGGCCTAGCAAGAGTTGTAGGGTAGAACTGGGTGTGGGGAACCTTCAGGGTGTGGTACTGGGTGTGGAGGAAACATTCAGGGACTAGAGGAAGATGTGTGATTAGTTGGTACTAAACTACATCTTGGTTTAGTACCTCGGCCCTTCCTTGTAACCTTCTGGGAGGTGGGTATCCAATTGTCCACAGAAGGGCTTTGGTCTCTACTATAATCCCCTTATTTGCATTGATATAGTTGTTTGCCTTTGGATCTTTTAATACCTGATCCGGTGGACACCTCATGATCACACAGACTGGTATGCTTCTTCCATGTGGGGTTATTTGCTTTGCTGCCAGATGGTTGCTGGTTTAATCTCAAGCCTTTAAGACAGCAGACGTCATATCTTTTGATACCCCTGCACTATCTGCCCTTTTCACAATACTTGCCTAAACACCCATTTTGTCTTCAGCGATCATGTGGGGAAGAGGAGTACCAAAGAGATGCACTGTCAATCCTAATGCCATAGGAGGGGCAAAAACCTTTTGGACCTTCATTTGGTGAGGGGCATTCACTAATAATCAGAACTTAGACTGTGCTGATTCATACTGAAGTATAAATCTATGAAAATTAGAAGTCATCAACGTGAAATAGACTGCATAAAGATAGTGTAGCATGAGTGAGGTGAAATGACCTGATATTGGCCATTTTGAATCAGACAATTTGAAAGGACAATTTCAAGATAAATGACAATGTACTCATCATCAAAAAGAACATTTAAAGTTCTGTGTTAAAGCATAATACTTTTTGTGATAGGAGAGTATCATTATGTCTATGAAGAAGACAAGCTACTATAAATAGTATTCAAATATGTGAAGGAACAACCTACATATGACCTCCTCACTGGGGGATGGACAACAGAGAAATGAGTGAAGAGAGACATCGGACAATGTAAGAAAAGACAAAATAATAGCTTATAAATTATCAAGGGTACATGAGGGAAAGGGGAGTGGGAGGGAGGGGAAAAATGAGGAGCTGATACCAAGGGCTCAAGTAGGAGGCAAATATTTTGAGAATGATGAGGGCAACAAATGTATAAATGTACTTGACCTACAATGTATATATTTCTGGATTGTGATAAGAGTTGTATGAGTCCAACAAAATGATAAAAAATTAAAAAGTTATGAAAATGTTGAAGAATTGTACAAACTTCCTCAGTCTGAAGTTGATCAAACATGCATGCAATCAAAGTGCATTGGCATGTGAAAGGTGGAAACAAAGCTTAAGAGGTCAAAACTCCAAACTCATGACCTGCAAGTCGATGTGGGCTCATAGTGACCCTATAAGACAGGGTTGAACTCTCCCTGGGAATTTCAGACACTCTAACTCATAGCAGGCATAGAAAGCTCATCTTTCTCCCATGGTTTCGAACTGCTGGCTTTGAAGTTAACCACTACACCACCAGAAAGAAAGTCTCTGAATAGCAAGAACACTGGTGCCAGACTCTCTGTAATTAACATTGTGTCAGTGTTTCCATTATAAATCTTACTCTTATGGGGTTTATAATTCAGCAAAATGATTGGCTCCAGGCTGAAATACAATGCCAAATATCTCAGAAAAGGAGGGCTGTTTATCCCCCTGCTTTATTTCTTAGAAATGAAAACATATTCATGCTCCAGACATTTCATTAATTTTGTACTCTGACCCTACAACTTTTCCCTGAAAGAGGGTAGATATTAACGATGAGTTAAATTTAAAGTGAACTAAGAAAAGCAATACCCACAATTGATCATAGGATATTAAATTGATATGTGAACTTCTTAAAGAGGCTCTTACTATTTTAAAAGCTATGCTGAATGCAAAGAATAGCCTTCAACATAAAGAAAATAAAAACTCTTCACAAGCAAAAAAAAGTCCCCAAACTTATGAAAAACAGATATGCTAGAACAGTCAGAATGCTTCTCAGACGCAAGGACAGTGAGACTTTTTATTATGTACTTTAGTCCTGTCAGCAGGAAGAATGAGGCTCTAGAAAAGAACTTCATGCTTGGTAAAGGAGGGGTCAGAGAAAAAAATAGAGAGATCCTCAAAGAGATGTGGCTATCCGGATGGCTATAGGAATGGTTCTGAGCTGGGCAGTGTTTATTTCTCTTGCACACAGGGCCACTACAAATTGGAACCGACTTCAGTGCCCCCAACAACAACAATGTACCTAACACAGATTCACATGAGGGGGTACCCCCAAAAAACAGAATTGAAGTGGGCAAGGAGGAGCTTTGGTACTCAGCATTTTCTCCCCCACTAGGCAAGCCTCCAACAACTCATTCTGAGTTAGTGTACTCAGTGACGTCATCTGGGAAGGTCCTCTCTGGTCACAGTGATTTTTTTTTTTTCTTAAGAGCAGCTTTTTTTGAATCTCGTCTTTTTTTTTTTTTTGATGAGTGATTTAAGAGAACAGCATGTGACTGCAATTTTGTTTCCTGCTCAGAAAAAAACTACCACAGAAACTGTTATGATGTTGAACCCAGTTTTCAAGTGTGTGAGTGGTTTTCTCATATCCAAAAAGGTGCAATGTCTGTCTGTGGATCACAAATCTCATTTTAGACATCCATCAACTTCCCACATGGATGAAAATGTCAACTCACAGTGCATTTGGAGTTCATTCCACCAGATCGGACTGTTAATCAAGGTTTCTATTGAGAGGTTCTGAAAAGTTTGCTCAATAGTGTGAGACAAAAAAGGCCTGCTTTGTTGAGCCCCGGTGGCGTAGTGCTTGTGCGCGGGACTGCGGCCCACTGGGACGGAGGTTCAATTCCAGCAGTGGGGCTGGGCCTCCTACTCCCACCACCGGAGAGCAGTGATGCCAAAAAAAAAAAAAAAAGGCCTGATTTGTGGCAGAAGGGAAGTGGTTCTGCCACAACGACAATGCACCTGCTAACGCAGCCACCCAGCATGCACCTTACTCATTTGACCTCACTCCCTGTGACTTTTGTGTCCTGGAAGGCAGAGGGACATGAAAGGATAGTGATTTGACTACATAGAAGAGGTGAAGTAAAAACCAAGGAAGATGTGGTCAGCCATCTGAATGGATGAGTTTGCAAAATGTTTCCAAGGATGGAATTGCTTATTTGACAAATGTATTAAGTGTAGTGGAGAGTACTTTGAAGGTGATAAAGTCGTTTTGTAAAATAAATAAATAAATACAAATCTTTGGAGAAAATATCCTGTGTGTGTGTGTGTGTGTGTGTGTAAGAGAGAGAGAGAGAGAGAGAGAGAGAGAGAGAGAGAGAGA